>BPLR01021195.1:0-119332 GCA_021605095.1 Caerostris extrusa | reverse complement strand
TATCTTAAAATCGTCTGAAGTGACAAATTACCCACAATATTAAGATTTAATTGCATAAAATCACAGAACAAGGCCACTCAGAGCTCAAAATGTAAACGAAATTTAGTATGATTTCACTTCATTCGGTTTACAATTAGTAGAACTTATAAAAGATTAATTTCAACCAGAAATATTTAAATAGTGGTCTGTTTAAAAATCAGAATGCGTATTTTTTTTTTGTGTGTGTAGATTAATATTTTCTGCATTGATATTAATAAATATGAATTGCACATAATACAATCACCTAAGTTAGAGATTTCCATCATTTCATAATCCTTAAACCACTCTTAAAAAGGAAAAATGCGAATCATTTGAATAAGAATTAAAATCCGTGGTAATATATAATATATATCATTAATTCAACGATAGTTGTTAAGGAAAAAATATATATATATTATAAATATTTGAATAAGTCAAGTAGTATTTAACTACTAAAGTAAATTTAAATTATTAAATAAATGAAATTAATATTAAATGAATGAATTAATAATAAGATATTTAATGATTATTTAGTATACATTTTCGTGTATACTAAATACAGTCAAGTAAATTTATTATTATTCCAATTACACGAGTTAAAAGTGTGAAATTCTCAGAGTCGTGAGGAAATGTAAGGTTTCTGTTTGGACAGCATTTGTAACAATTTGGGCCGCATTTGTTGTACTGAGAATTTGTTAACCTAATATAATTATTATATATATTATTACTATGTATACTTTTTTTCCATATCTTATCATGAGGTGATACATCAAAGAGATATCACTTCATGATTCTTAAATATACCAGAAAATGACGGTGCCAAATTACTTACACAAAAGAACCATAAATGATGGTAAAGTTTTTTTTTTGGATTTCCAATGGCAGATTATGAACAGTTACAGCAAAAAAGAACAACAAAAAAAAAAAACATACAACAACAACAAAAAATAATACAAAAACATGCTGAAACAGAGTTCAATAATCTAACAATAATGCCAAGTTGCAGATCTTTTAGCCACTAAAAAGTGTTACCAGGTGCACCACGGGGAGGTAGATCTTCTGCGCACCCATGATGGTAAAATACATACGTATAAACAGTCTTTGGGTATCGCATATTTTCTCCAACTATATTTGTGGTTTTAATGATTCTATGATTTACAATAATTCATAATTTCAAGGATCCTTTTAGATTGACTTTTCTCTTAACCTGAATCTCGTTATTCTTGCATTTTCGAAAGTGATAGATTAATCTAGTCCTTGTGGCATTTAGTTCTCTTCCTCTTTTAGCCAAATTGCCCCAGCTGTCTCATTTCCAGAAATCTCCCACGTCACGCCCCACTGAGATAAAGTTAATCTAGCTCTAATAACAATAATAAATTAAATCTTGTAGAAATATTTCTTGTTTGTACATGATAAGATCTAAGCATTTCAACGAACATGACATTGTTCATAAATGTTCATATTCAAGTCATGTCCATCACTGAAACTCCCCATATGTGTTGAGTTTTTATTAATCATTATAAACCGCTAAATTTATTCATTTTATTCTAATAATTTATATTTTTTGCTGCAACTGAATTCATATTTTGCAGAGCATCTTTAAACGATTACTAAAACTGGTAAGAAGAGATTTTCCTTTTAAGTTGGCGCAGGGACTGATTTAGGCTTAGGCCCCAGCGGGCCCGGATCTAGGGCGGCCAATTCTTAGGGGCGCCAAAATTTTCGAGGTGGCAAAGAATTGAAATCGATTTGGTTTCTTATCAACTGTAAGACAGAATTTCAATGCTTCTTTTCTTGCTTTAACTACCTCAAGATGTCAATATTTAAAGGGTAGAATTATTTTCTGGGTTAATTATTTATTTTTTATTGACGCGGTCTCTGCAATCTCTATCCATATATAGATATCGCTTTATGTATTTATCTAAGTATTCCTGCAACAAATTGTTCTGGAGAAAGATCGTTTTCACTCTGAAAAGAGTGAAAAATTATTTACGTGCAGACATGAAGCAAGATAGGCTCAATGCACTTGCATTATTAAGCATTGAGACACAATTAGTTCAAGAAGTTAAGTATGAGGATGTCATTAATACTTTCGCACGGATGAAAGCAAGAAACAAATATATTATATGAATAATTAGATAGATATGATTTATTTCTTAATTAAAAACTATTTATTCTAAATTGTAATACCAAAAATATATAAGAATATATATATATATATATAATTCATGCCTAAATTCAATGCCTAAATTTAATTCAAATCCACTATTACTATTCGTATCATAAGGGGGTGTCAAATTAACTTGGGCCTAGAGCGCCATCGAACCTCAATCCATCACTGTGTTGAGGAAAAAACATGAAAAGAGATTGACGGAAAATGAAAAAGTAAAAAGTTATTTTATAGCCATAAAAATAATGACTCCATTATGTTAGGGTAGTAGACAATGATTGTAAAGACCTGTTAGATTTATTTTTTTTATTATTGTTTCGAATCTTCCTTAAAGAGAAACTACTCTACGTACTAGTGTTTTATACATTTGAAAGAATATTGCTACACGTTTTATAATCCTATGCCTCACTATTTCAACAAAATTCCAATTTAGGAAAATTGTCCATAGAACTATTAAAAAGGCTGAATCCAAACTTCTACCGATAGTTTAGTCTTTTTAAATTCCTACTATTAGTTCACACTCTTACTATATATATCTTGTTAAAATTTTCAATCGTTAATAAAATACTTTTATTCATCCACTCAAGTTCAAATATATTTTTAAACTTATAGTGGATGAACACTTGATGTTAATACAGTTTTTCAAATATTAATTAATTAAATTTAATTAATTAATTTTAGTTTTTTTTAGATTTAAGTTGTATGTATCTACCAATAAATGGAAAACAGATGTAAGAGGAAAATTTCAACTTTGGTTATAAAGGACTTTCTGCAATATAGGGGGAAAAGTAGGAATTGACTTTACAAAAAAATTTTTGTGTCACTTGCTTTTTATCAGCTAATCTTAACTGCCTCTAAAATCCTTAATATGGTAACATTCTCCATTTGGCTTATAAATTACGGTGTAGCAATGGGCTTCCCCCTGACATTTTAATGGTTTCATTTAACTGCTCTAGTTCGCTATTACCTTTAAAAGCTGGTATAAAAATTCAGCTTTAAAAAAATAATTTTTTCGAACATCGTATAAAAAAAAAAAAAAAAAGAATAAGAAATAAAAAGAAAAGATAATTAATTTCTTTCTTAGTAAAGGTAGACTTATTCTCGTATTTCATCAAATATGTCAGTTGTTTTGAGCTTGTTATGCAATTATATTTTATGTGGACTTTATCACTGAATATAAAGGTGGATTCTAATTGTTTTACCGTTATAAAGGTGTTATCATTCAAGAAACTTTTTCCACTCATTACCTCGAACACTCTAGAATTTTTTTACCATTTGTAAATGCATGTTTATAATAATGTGCAAGCGCAATTTTTGTTTATCATCAATTAAATGTGCTGTTCCTTTTCATACTGAATAAATCGGAATCAATGAAATATGGATTTTAAATGGTGTCATAAAAAGATATGTATTACGGTCGCTCGCTTGCATAAGAAATTCAGCAGTAAGTCATTATCAAGTGATACAATCTTATTATTCCATTGGTCCACAGCCATAACATTTTCAAATATGCTACTCAAATGACCATTTTCTGCAACGGAAATTCGAAAGTATTCTTTATCCCTTGTATCCTTTAAACTGTCTGGGATAATTTTAACATAATTTGATAATGCATTTTTACATAGTTTGAAAATTTTAAATATAGTTTAACTTCCTGCATTTTTCTGGGGTTATTTATTAAATCTCTAGTGTTAACAAAACTTGTTCAAAATGGAGTATTAAAAACTTTAAGATATCAATTTACCTAAAAATTGATATGCAGAAAAAGAAATAGAAATAGAAAATAAACGCAGAAAGAACTCTCAGTTTGATAATTACTTTCTCTGACAAACCACCTACATAGCGATATGTAACCAGAGAAACCTCTTACATGTATTGACGTGCAAGTTGTTTCCATGAGAATCCTAGCTGATGAGTTATATTCTGAACGTCCGAGGGCCAATGCGAGCGCTTTAGGAACACAACAGCCGGACCATATATGTCTCATTCAGATTACTGAATCGGTTAAAAAATCTTAAATTGATTCGTTAGTTGTTATAGATTTCCACTTACGAATGCACTGGTGATTGTCTTTAACAAAACCTTCTTCGCAGAAGCACTTGTAACTCCGTAAGTGTTTTTACAGTTATGATGTTCAGGACATGCATTTGAAACTGACATTCATCCACGTCTTTCTTGCAATAGGCTCCAGTGAAATTTGCTGGACAAGTGCACCATCTGTCTTCCACCTCTATAAAAATATCAAGAATTCACATTAACTAGTACATCTACCAATCAAGCATGGTAGGAATATTCATAGAAATTTGACTAATTTAAATTCTTGCGATGGGAGATACATGATTATTGTCAGTGTTATGTATATACATAGTGGCATTCATAAAAAAAAACCCCTTATGCTAATTTACATATGAAAGCTCCTACATTAATTACTTTTTATCCCCCTTGGTAGACAGAAACATCTAGACGAAGTCCAAGAACGCGTGTGGTCTCATGGAAGGGGGATGGGCGCAGTTTCTGTTGTGATGGAGCACCCGTAGGTAGAAGTCTGAAAGTGGCTTCGTGACGCTTAAGAAGAACAGTAGAACTTCGATAGAACTTTTAGGGGGAACTACCACGAATTTGCATATTGTACCAGAGAAAACCCTGAAAACTTCCACCAAGTAGTCCAATTAACAAGGCAAGATGCTGAAAATGCCCGAATCTTCGTTTTTTGAAACAGTGTCTACAACAAAGCCGCCAGCTGGATGGAACCTCAGCCCTAATGCTCAGCAGCGACGCGTGTTGCCACTGAGCCACAAGTCGGACTTAATTATTTATGTTCATATATACAGGAAAATTTCATATATGCAATACCTATATCCAACTGTGAGAACGGGTGGACTGAACATATGAATAGCTGTTTCTCACAATTCGTGGTCTTGGTTCTCTATTTCGTGAATCTTGGTAGGTTAAAAGTCCTTTTGCTCGGCCTCTTTTTTTGTATTCTGCTTCAAGTAATTTTTGATTTACCAAATGGAGGTCAATTGTTTAGAGGCAAGCTCACAACGTGGAATATTTGGATCGATGCCAAACTGCAAAGCGCGGGAAACGTATGGACGTTTGTTGTTTTGTTTTTAAGAGTGAACGCATCTTTTCTTCATATGCATGAGGATAATATATGTATGTATATAATGTGAAAACTATTTTTAAAATATGAATAAATATCGGCATAAGTTATAGATTTAGGAGCTGTCATGCATATATTAGCTAAAAATATGTTTACATATAGGATATATGTTGGTTTTGCTTTCAAATTCGAAAATAACTTTTCTTTATATACATGAAGATAATATATGTATATATATAATGAGAACTATTTGTAATGTATGAATTCTTATATACATAAATATGGGCATAAGTTACTGATTTAGAAGTTTTCATGAATATACAGACTAAAGGAGTCTTGATGGGTGGTAACTATTTGTGTCCAAAAATAATGAAAGGATTTTAATAAGAGGTAAAAATGAAAGAATAAATTAACAAGCACATAGAAAAATTACATTAAATATTATCTTTTAATTCTAGAGGAAAGAATAAGAAAAAAATTATTCATTTTCAAAAAATCAAACGCGATGCGATTTAGAATAATGAAACAAATTATATTAAAACAATTATTATTTTTGTGTGTTTGTATGTGTGCCATTCAATTCTGAGACGAAATGTTTCCTAAAAAAAATCTGTACACTGTTATGTAGATAAAATTTAGTCGAAGTTTATTATATAAGTTAAAATAAAAATACCGTCATAAGCAACTAAATTTCCAAACCCTATTTTGTTAAAAAAAGAAAAATGTGAAATGTTAATGATTCTTCGAAACTCATTTCAAAATAGAAAATGAATGCTGCATCTCAGTCACAAGAAAAAATGGCGCTGGCAGGACATGTTAGAATTTTAAGTAAAACCCATTACTCCATTTCTTATTTTGTTCGAAGAATTTTGATCAAAGTTTTGAAACTTCAAGGAACTGATTGTGCTTAAAAAGAAGTTCGTAATGGGAAATGCCATTAACAATATAAGAGAGTTCGTTGATGAGATTACTCCTTAAAATCCAAACTTACCTCTGAATTTATTTACAAATAGGATTAAGAATGTTTCGGTTATTAATTTTATTAAATAATTAGAAAAATCTAATTAATATTAATTATAAAATTATTTTTAAGCTCAATTTTTAAAATTAACTTTGTACACTATCAGAGAGGAAATTACAGTAAAATAATAATAATAGTTACAAACCGTGATTACAAAAATAATTATAATAATTACCTATGATTATAATAATACAAAACGATAATTAATAATTACGAAAATTACAAAGCTATGATTATAATAATTACAAAACGATAATTATAATAATTACAAAAATTACAAAATAATAATTACAAAACCGTACAGACATAATTACTCTCGCCATTTACTAACATATGCGAAACTTCTATACATTTTTATTTTTTTTTATTTCCAATGGCAAGGCAAATACAAGAAGAATAAAAATAGTAATAATAACAAAAATAACAAGGGGAAAAAAATACAAAAGAATAAACGTCCAAAAAAATGCAAAGATGACCAAAGTCATTGCCTTAAGAATTCTCTCGCACGCCAATAAAGCGCTGTCTCCGAGTCGCCGTCAAGTACCGCACATCGTTGGAGGTGGTCTCTGTTCATTGGATCTGTTGAACCACATAGGGGGGAGCCAGGATTCGAAAGATTTTAATGATGGAGTTCTGCTAGACGGTCAGCAGAACATCTCCCTCGCATTAAAATTACTCTCGCCATTTACTGATATATGCGAAACTTATAAACATAGAGGCCAGTTAATCTGAACCAAGGCATGAGATCAAAGCCACTATACACTGAAGGAATTAGACAGAGTATGGCTTTAAATTGAATAATCCCTTGTATATGAGTGATGTTGCATAGCATATACTAAATTAAATACTAAGGAATATACTAAAAAATTAAATTATTATTTCATACTAAATTATCAGATTATTATTTCATACTATTATTTCATACTAAATTATCAGATTATTATTTCATTAAATTATCAGATGGTTTTGACACATGTTTAAATTTTTTAAAAATCAGTAATAGCCTATTAAAAATTTATCATTTGGATAAAAAATTAAAATTATCAGATTATTATTTCATACTTAGGCTTGCTCATTGAGTTTTTATCTTCTATTCAGAATCTAAAATTGTTGTTTAAAGCGATATGGAAAACTACTCTTAGCATACCCTGAGTTATCTGTCACTGTATTGATGAATAAGTTAAAGTGCCCAGAATTCATAAACATCCTTTTGTCATTCTGAGTAGTTGCAAAACGTGTAATATTAAAATTTCTAATAGTTCATTGTGCAATATTAGTAGTTGGAAAAGGAAAAACAGTCTATCAACAGCTTTAAATGAAAAGAATGACTCCAAATTATTATCGAAAAAAATTTACATATTATCTAATGTCTAATCTAATGTTTTTTGGTAAACAAAAGAAAACTTTTCAAAGTAGAAATCAATTAAAAGCTTAAGGAAATAAAAAATACTTAAAAGAATAATTATTTTTTTCTCAAATAGGTTATGCCAAAAAGTAATTTATTTAAGATTCAGGTTGCTGAGAATATTTAAAGATGCAAAAAGATTTTTTTGAGATTCACTTATTAAGATTTAACCTTTTCTAACCATGAAATATTATACATAAAATTGTTTATCGGAATTCCTGCTTTTGCTAGCATTTTCCTTTTCTCCTTACAATAACTTCAAGCATTCTTTTTACTAATGAAAATAAATAAGTTAAGGTTGTACAAAAAATATTCTGGGAAAACAGCGACACATAGAGTTTTTGTCATAAACCTTTTTAGATAACGAAGGAAAACGCATTTCTCTTATTGCATTAACATAGGCAGGCGAATCCTTGTGAGGAATTTTTTTTTTCGTGAATTTCTCTTCAATTTTCATCTTAAATTATATAGTGCTCAAAGATTTTCAAAATGCTAATGCATAAAAGTGTGGATCTGTTCATTTGTTCTCTAATATAGGCTTTCCTATATCATTTTGTGTTTTAAGCCGTCAGGATATACATGAGAACTTATGACCTATTTTAATTCCTTTTGTTGAAAAATTCCAGAAAATTTTCAAATGCTAAAATAAGTATTTTCCTTTATTTTAGGGTGTTATAATGCTCGCGTGAGAGAATATTTTTATCAATTAAAATGATGCCTTGCAGAATGCGAGTAACAGCTTGAACTTCTCGCGAATATTCCCACAGTACAGATTTCTTTCTTTTTAGATTTCTTGATGTTATTTTTGCAAAAGTAGCAAATAATACTTGTTTTGTTGTACGATGTTTTGTTTTTTAAGCTACTCAATATTTTGTTTTGAAGAACTTGTTGTCAGCGAGTTAGAGGGTTGTTTTTACCGTTCGCCACGACTGTCGATCTCATGACTGTCTACTACATCACCACTGAATCTCTTTTTTTTCTCAAAACAGTGGTTGTAAGAGTTCCATTAGAAGGATTCTATCCTGATCCATTCTGCAAGGTAGTTGTTCACGTTATTGCTGCGCCACATTCAGGTTCGCAAGACAATTAGATACAGTTCTTCATTGGCGCAACAACCCCAAGGTGGGCCAAAGCCCAGAGAAGTTTTCTTTTTTACAGGGTAGGATTGTCAGCCCTAATGCCAACGCTACAGTCTACAGTCATATGAGTCCGAGACCTACGGTTTAAAGTGAAATCTGACCAATACAGACATCTATTGTGCCACCGGGACTCGAACACGAAACCTATGGCACCGAGCGTCAGAGCGCTAGTCACTCGGCCATCAGGCCCCATTAGATATTGTATATTCCATTGTATAGTGTACCCATTAGATACACAGTAAAATAAAAAATTAATTGAATAAATATGAAAAAGTTATAATAAAAAGAAGCATGGTAAAATTGTGCAAGAGAAAAAACAGATTTGCAATCTGGGAATTGAATAAATATAAATATTTGAAAAGCTAGAAAGAAGGGCTTTGTATAATTGAAAAGAAGCATATACATCTACCATTGACAAGAGCAAAAGCTAACTAATATTTATTTGTACCAAACAAAATTGGTGATATAAACTAAGTTAATTACTTGGTATTAATCAAAATCATTTTGTTCTGATAAAACTGGGTAATTTGGGTAGTTGATTTTAAATTCTTAAGTCCAAAAGAAACTGGTGCACATATTAAAGTTGACAAAGCGAATCTATCTAGGGAAGGGTTTACTACTGAATTTTACAAATTATATAACTTTTTTTATTTTTAACCTATAACTTAGAACAAATACGCTTAATAAAGAGTATTTCTATGGTGAAATATCTATATATAACAGAGCATGACTAAGTTTAATGAAAATCTAAAAAATTACAATCAAAGAAATAAAAGTTATGATTTGGAAATTTTCTTTATGGAGCTGCATAGCCTGATATCAAAAGTTATAAGATAAGTTCTAGTAAAAGTTTTAATGTAAAATCTTTTTTTATTTTCCTCATTCTCATTGAATGATCTGTACATTTCAAGATTAAATGATTTTCTCCATAAAAAATGTCCTCGGCACTCTAGTTATACACTTTGATCGACTTGCATCACAAAAGGTAAATTATAAAACCTTTTTCCTTAAAACCTGATGGATTCGAGACTCTTGTGATATAAACTCATGTTTAATTGCTCTAAATCCAGACCAAAATTATTTAAAATTCCTTTTTAGAATTGCACTTATGCTTGAAGATGAAATTTAATTTGTCTATCTTAAAAATCGTGTCTAGACATTTCTGATGTTTAATTATAAAAATATAAGTATTTTCTAAAACATTTCAAGTTTATAGACTGTTAAGGTTATTTGGAAGAGCTGAGACATTTTACAGAGATTAACTGAGAAGTCAAATCATTCTTGATTTCTGTCTACATTCTACCCTATATGCATAAAGTTTGCTTAAAATCTGTCACGATTTTATACTATGTTTTCTTTTGTATTGTAAAAACTTTCGCATAATCCCTTGTTAACATCACGAAAGTCATCAACTATTTGGAAATATTTCAACATTTTGCTTAATAGAGTGACATATTATTGTTACAAAACAAAACCATGTCAAAATGTCTCTCTTTACTTTCTCTTCCATGTCAATCTGTATTAAATTTTCTCAAATTAAACGAGGCGTTAAGGGTGTATACCAGAATAGCTGTATCGTCATAGTTTTCTTTTAAAGATATTATTCATTTTTTTATCTCCTTTATAAAATTCAAACAATATAAATCAATGAAAATGATGTTACTTGGATTATTTTATATTTAATGAAATTGCCTTTAAATTATTTTTAAAATATAAGAATAACATGAAATTAAAAAAAAAAGAAAGAAACAACCTTGCATTGTCCTGTTGACGGCAATAAAATGAGTAAAACTCAGTACCATCTCAATCACAATGATAGATGGAAGTTCGATGCGTCAATGCAACGGCTTAAAATTTAAAGGCTTTTTGATGCTTCTTTTTTATAGTGTTAACATTTTGGATGATTAGCAATCATATAATTTACATAAAACTACTTTCATTTCCAAAACAAACAACGAACTTTTTGCTGCTTTGCTGTATTTGTGCTATGTTGTGTTGTTTTTGAATACTAGCATTTTAACCTTAGTCATTCGCAACTAGGGTGGCAAATATCTAGCAAATTCAGCATTTAGAGGGTTACCACTACAGGTCTGCTACATTGTATCCACATTTTGCTACCAGATTAAAGCTAACACCCTCAACGATGATATTTGTAGGGTGTGCAACTTTCCCCTTTGTCCTCTAACTCTAAAGAAGGGACACCAATTTTGGTGGAACCAAACGAAAGAAAATTTGACTATTGATTTCTTTTTTATCTCAATTTTTATAAGTAAGCTGGTTCATCTGTACTTATTTTTAAGATTTATTTTGGAATATTAGAATTCTTTGCCAATTACTTACTGTTCGTGGGAACATGACAAGTTCCCCATTGTAGCAACAGTGTTGACTGGGTGTGGTCAATATGCGAGGCTCTTCAGTAATGTTGCTCATGAGCAGCTTCAGAGCTTCAGGATCAATCTTATTGACTTCTTTGTAGAATGCCACTTCTTCTGAAATCGGAACCTTCCGTTTTTGTCTTGAGTGAGTTATGTCACGGATATCTGTTCCAAATTCTTCTTTGAAGAGCCCTCCCTGATATTCAGCAACTGAAATTATATAAAAATAATAAAATACGGTCATCATAGATAGAATTAAACAAAATTTGACACAGTAATCCTTCCATCAAGCGGATTACTTTATGCGTTTGAACTGCCAAAGATCATGAGTCCTCCATTGCTAGAATTTCCCAAGGTAATTCATTTCGCATTAGCATAATACAATTGTGTTGTGAACTTTTATAGTGCGAAATGAATGGCAACAGACATTCATTCTGTCATTCATTCTGTTTTCAAGAATCTGTTGTCATTCGTTTCTATCAACATCAGCTAATGTTGTGAAAACAACAGCTAGAAGATTCAACTAGTGATAGTGAGTACTCTCTTTGATATTCAGAAACTGAAATTATATAAAAGTAACAAAATGTGGTCATCATAGATAGAACTGAACATAATTTGACACAGGAATCCTTCCATCAAAGCGGATTACTTCATGAACTTGAACTCCCAAAGATCATGAGTCCCCATTGCCAGAATTCTCCAAGATAATTCATTTCGCAATCGCATAATGCAATTGTGTTGTGAACTTTATAGTACGAAATGAATGGCATTCATTCTGTTTTCAGACTCTGTTGTCATTCATTCTGTTTTCAAGAATTTGTTGTCATTCATTCTGTTTTCAAGAATCTGTTGTCATTCGTTTCTGAGTTTCTATCAACATCAACAGCTAGTGTTGTGAAAACAACAGCTAGAAGATTCAACTAGTGACAGTGAGTACCCTCTCTGATATTCAGCAACTGAAATTATATAAAAGTGATAAAATCTGGTCATCATAAATAGAACTAAAGAAAATTTGAAAATACAGTAATCCCTCCATTATAGAGCATTACTTAAAAGCACTTTACCTGCCAAAGCTCATATGTCCCCATTGCTGGAATTCCCCAAGTTAATTCATTTCACAATCGCATAATGCAATTGTATTGGGAATTTTTATAGTACGAAAACGAATGACAAAATTTTTTTTCAGATTCTTTGTTGTTTGTTTTGGAGTTTCTATCAACAGCATCAGCTATCTTCCAGCTGTTGTAAAAACAACAGCTGGAAGATTCAACTAGTGGTAGTGAGTAATTGATTTCCATTATACAATGGGAATCAATTTTAGTGAAACACCTTTAAAAGTATCTAGTTAAAAGTTTTCCACCTCAATAAGAGTTAAAAATATTTTGAGAATGAGGTGAATAATTTTTTTCTTGGTTCCATTCAAATCAGCTTTGGGCTCTTTTTAAAGGAACCGATTTTCAACCTAAATGAAAAATTAATGTACCTTGTTCCGTATCCTATCCTTCTTCGTAAATACTGATCAAAGGAGAACTGAATTTTTCTTTAAAAATATTGAGCTGTTTTTAATTTTTTAATCATTTCAAACAAAATAAGTGACATGGGTGTTTTATTTTGCTTCTGTGAAAAAAAACAAATAGTTCATTGATACAAGACGAGGTTTTTTTTTTTTTTAACAAAAGGGCTGGTTTAATAAAAACTATTAAGAAAAGAAAGGAAACAATGCAAACTGCAGAATTCGATAAGCTATTTCCTTTTTAAAATTAATGATAGCTTTATTTGATTCAACTAATTCCTTTTACAAGATAATTAACTGTTTCAGTGAATAATATTACATTTTTTTAGTATTTTTTTTTTTTTTGGGGGGGAATAGAATAAAATGAAAACGTATTAATCTATATTTTTCTCAGCAACTCGTCAATAACTCGTGCGAAAGACAAACTTTCGAACTTTGATAAAAAGGAATGCAAAAAATTGCTTTGATTGAACGTAAAAAATATTCCAATCTTAGTCTTTCAACAAGAACAAACAATTGAATTTCAGAAAAATAATTATTCAAAATTTTTAACGTATCACAGGTCTTATATTTCTCAGTTTATTTTATAAAATGCAATAATATATTCCATTTTAGCAAGTTTTACTGGAAGAAAACCTTGAATATTTTCAAAATTAGAATTCAGAAAATTTTAAAAGAATTTTTTTCAATGCTTTATCTCATATCTTTATATGTTATATCTATATATATCTCGTCGAATTTAAACATTCTCTACAGTGCATTACAAAAGTTTCCATATATATATACGATTCTAGCTGTAATTTTAAGAAATAGAATGAAAATAATTAATATTTTCAAAAGGTTTCAACATGATAAAAACGTTAAGTTACACCACGTATTACAATATGGTTTAATAATTATAAGAATAATTGTAAGCCTAAATAAATCTCATAAAAGTTTTCGCATATTATTTAGACACATTAAATTTTTCTGTTGTATATTAATTATACGTCGTAATTAAAAATATTTTTTTTAAACACAGCTTGTTATATTAAATAAAATCACTTGCTTATAATAATATTTATGTAGTGTTTATATAATTAGAATACTTTCTGGTAAAATCAAAAATGCACACTCTTTTGAAATTCGCATATTAATTAATAATTTGCATATAGAAAAAGGTTTTACGATTAAAAAAATTAAACAATTTAAGAGATTCAAATATTTTCTACTCTAAAGTATAAAATCACAGCAGAATAACCAGTAAATCAAGGTCAGAAAGGTCAACAAAGCTCTTTCATGGAATGAAGTGAATTATCTTCAGAAAAATAAACACAAATCCCAGTTTACTGGATACAAAATACTGGCTACAAAACATAGAGCAGAATTGCAATAAAGTTATGTAATACATGTTACTTCAAAAGATATTCAACGAATAATTCTGTCGACCAGGTATCACGGCAGAATAAAGTCTTCAGTTAACGAAAACTCATTCAATTTATAAAGCGTTAAAAATGTTTTGACCGTATTATATTTTTCGGTGAAAGTAAATATAAGAAATTGGGAACTGATCGATACATAATGGTTGGGAAGAAACAGAAATAGTTTAAAAAGTAGAATTCACTCTATTTGTTAAATGTTAAAGGTTCACAATAACTCTAATATAGAAAAGAATTTACTCCATGAGTTACCATGAATGGAGATTGAATTTATTAATAGCACCATGGAGGAGTAAATATTTATTGGCATCTTAAACTAAAGTTTTAAAATATCCTCAGAATGTTTCTATTTACAGAAAGACTCATATCACAATAAATATAATGCTCGCAATGTTCAATTGTGGTTGCTTTAAAGTTGTAAAAGTTCTTCTCTTTATTCAGCCAATTTGGACCTAATAAAGCATAATTGACCAGAATTCGAAAATATATAACATTAACTCAAAACTGTGGAATAAAATAGCCTCCCCTTCCCATTAATTGTAAATTATTTCAAATTTAAATCAAAATGATAAAAAACTTTTCTTAAAGTTTGTGAATATTCATTCGAGTACTAAAACTTGTTTAAGGCAGCTAAAAGATTTTTATTAGTCTAAATTGTTCATTTCTTTATCTCATCATGTATTATTACATTTAAGTTAATTTATTATAAATTATTAAAACAAAATATCAGTGACAAAATATAGTTTTCAGTGTTATATTTTATAACTTTTCATCTGCTAATATCAAACCTTTTGTGAGACAGTACATTTACTCCGAGTAGTAGTAGGTAATTCTATCCATTCACCAATAGTAAAATTCTACAATACAAAGAACATTAAATTCAAAATATGAAAAAAAAATTTAAGTAAAAACAAACATTAAAATTAGTTTAATGTATACTCAAAATTCGAAATATTGAAATAAAAACAATAAAATTAATCAATAATAGTTTGCTAATGCAATTTGTAGAAAATTAAACAGAGAAACAACTGTTCCCTGATCATTTCTTAAAACCCAATCAATATATTATTTTTTTTTTTTTTTTTTTTTTGACATATTCCTTTAAACCATAAAATGAATATTAAGGGAATAATCAAGAATGTGAATAGATTGTTTCGTTATTTTATCGAAGAATATATATTTTTTTTTTCTTATTCAATTAGTAACAAGCTGTTACAATGTAATGATGCTCAATACATTCTCATTTTTTATTCTACGACTTATGCACAAAGACAGCTCTTCCAATATTATTTTGAAATGTTTAAAAATTATAAATCCATTAACTTAAATTGAAACAAAAAATTATATAATTTACATACATTAAAGATCATTATGTAAAATGTGAATCATTGGACATCCAAAGTAAATATACAAAGCTTCACCATCTGGCAGTGTAATGGTGATAACTATCATAGTTAGCAACTTGGTAATGTGATATGTCTAAACATAGTAAGATGGGGATATCTGCGATGGTAATAATCACCATCACTTAAAAACCATAAAGTTCTCTAAAAATATGTATCAGTAAGTATGTAGTGAAAAATTGTATTATAGAAAAATGTGTATCAGAAACAAGGTCCCTAAAATTGCAGAAAGTATCAAAATAATTTTCAGTTATGTAAGATGAGAAAAAAAAATTGTTTATTTGAAAAAACGTTATTTCGTAATTCAAAAAGTTCAAAAAATTTTTAAATTGAATAAAAAGTATTTTATTCAAAAATATTTAATTATATTTATTAATTAAAAAAAATTCTGCTATTAAAAGGCAAACTTTTTAAAGTAATTTAATAAATTCATTGATTAAAAGGCAAAAACTAAATTTAATAAATTCATTGATTTTTTTATGAGAAAACATCCATAGGAAAATTAATTTGATAAAAGAAGATGAATTTTTTTTGTGACATAGTGATGCTGAATTTTTGACACTATTAATTAAATTTTTAGCTTAATTAAAAATTAAATATTGTCTTATTAATTTGAAGTTCTGCAGAAAATATTAAAATTGCAGACTTAATAATGAAGAAAATTTTCAAAGTAAGAATCTGATTACTAAACTTGATTTAAAATTTTAATTTAATTAACAGAATTTTGATAAAAAAATTTTATTAGATTGGTTATGGATGTCAGTTGATATTAATTATCAGCAAATAATTTTAGAAGTTAATTAGTTTTCCTGCAAATCTTCTAAATAAATACTAGTAGTGAATAACTAGATAGGGATTAAGAACTATCATTTGTTGTTTATAATTAATACTGTCAAATTCAAAATAAGCAGGATGTATCCATCAAATTAATTAGGTTGTAGAATGCAGATTCATTTTAACTTTTTAATAGTTCAATTCTGAATTCAAAAAGCTTGCAATTGACGTCAATAGCCAGCAATTTTATCAAATCTTATTTTTAGTAAAAAAAATAATGCCAAATCTTTAAAGCTTTCACAAATATAAATTAAATAATAATTTAATTAATTAAATTTTTTGGCAGAATTAAAAGTTTAAAATATATCAGGACATCTTTTCATTTTCAATCTATTAAATTCGTCTCCATATGAAGGTTCCTACGCGATAAATTTTTAACCGGCATTTGCCAAAAATGAACCGTTTTTCCATTAATTGCACTTTTATGCTTTATTTCTGGATAACTTCCCACACATTATATAAAAACTAATAACTTTGAACCATAAGAAATCAACAAAAGGACAATTCTAAATGAGATTTATATAAATAAATCAATAAATCCTTTTGGCGCCACAAAGAATAGAGTAATTAAGTGCAGTGCAACTACATTAAAGAAGCCTAGCTGCATACGGAAAGAGATCTCGCACCTGTTACTAATCAAACTTTGTTAACGAGAAGTTAAAACTACATTATATGAATGTATTACGCTTGTTAAATGTGGGGGTGTAGCTCAGTGGTAGAGCGTTCGCTTCGCATGTGAAGGTCCGGGGTTCAAATCCCCGCTCCTCCATTTTTTTAAATAAATTTTACAAATATTTTATTAAATTATTCTTTTTTTTTTTATTTACATAAATAATTTATTTAGTGTTTTATTTATGCACGCTATCGTTTGAGAATTACTTGAGAAAATTATATTTTCCGAAAGATTTCAGAAATACATACTTTATACTGAACTGGAGAAAAACGGGAGAATGGGAGAAACTCCAGCAAGTAAAGCTTACACATGTTGTCACGGCCAGATGATCAACTGGCTAGCGCTCTAGCCGTTGGTACCAAGGGCTTCAGATTCGAATCCTGGCGGTGGCATGATGTTTGATGGGGGTTCAAAATCCATGTTAAACTGTAGAACCCGGTTTATTTAGACTAAAGTGTGCACAAGATGAGCGATAAACCAATCAATCAATCAATGCACATGTTTGCCATCGTATTTCTTGTTTTCTGAAAGTAGTGATTGCAATGCATGCAGCTGGGATTTGAATGTGCTAGCTAACTGTACGCTTTTTCCCTGAGGCATCAGTTGGGAATTGTTAAATAATAGCAACCCACGCCACCATTGGGAATCGGTTCATTAATTAGAGCGAGCAAACAAGGCACGGATTTTCTGAAAACTTGACGGCGTTTACTGATTTTGTAACATCAGAAATGGTGTCGTTTTCCTTTTTATTCTGTTTGAATTAGTGAAAGAATAACTAATGTTGATGAGCAATTTAAAAATTCATAAAGATCATTATTGAATTTTCAAAATTTATGATGTTGTAACAAACAGGAAGAATACTTTAATATCATTCATTGCTCACCTGTTGTAAAAGACAAGATATTCCAGGATAAATAACAAGTAATTGCAACTTCCCGGAGCATTTTCTGTAAGAACAAATGATAAAAGAATGAAAGCATGAGCACTTTGAAGTGCATTTGAATGGAATCACAAAATTTTTATAATTTCATTTCAGACATTCAATTTTTATTGTAATTACAAAATTTGAAAAATAAAATCATTTTATGCGAATTATTATTTTTTTATTACTTTTTAGTGTCATAAAACTAAGCATCTTATTGAAGAAATATGCCATCTTTTCAGCAACTATGATTCCCTCAAAAGTGTAATGCATAACAAAAATTCAATAAATGGCAACATAAAGAGGCAAAATGAGTTGCAAACTCTTTTAGATTGTTACGAAGCCTTTTTTTTTTATTTTGCACCTGTTAAAAAGTATAGTTTTGATTGGAAAAAGTATTATGCTAATTATTAAAAAGTATTATGTGATTTTTTTACGCTGTATGAGAAAAAAATTATTGTCAGAAAGCATAATATTTAAAAAAAAGAGTACAAATTTAAAGATTACATACAAACAGGTTTGAAAGTACATGCCACTCATATTGTCAAAACTTGATATTTTTAGTAATAAATTTGATGTTATTAGGGAGGGAAATCGGTAAAACCTCATTTTAGGACCACAATTTTCCAACTAAAAAAACGACGATAATCATGACTGCTTACCGACTAATAGAATTAAAAATACAGCAACACACGTAATGATAAAAGAGGTTACCATATTCATCAAAAATGTTTATAATCGTACTACATTTTGTACATTATCGCCAATTTGGTGACTTGGCAAAATTGGGATCCTAAAATAGAATTAACCAGGAGTTCCATGGTAATACGATAATTTGCTTTTTTTAGTAAAATCACAGGATAAGGGCTGTTGGGATGTGGCGTCAAAAAATCTTTCCGTCAAAGTGCGCCAAGTAACGGAATGCAATTGTTAATGTAGTGAATTGCAAACAGTACAAGAAGCCCTTGTTACCCCATATGGCAACTTATCTCCCAGTTGAAGCCACAGAAAAAATCATCAAATCCCAACAGCCGGTGTTTTATGATTTGGTAGCGTTTTTTAAGTCAATTTTTAGAAAGTGACTTATCGAAAAATAATATTCCTTGTGAATGATGATTAAGCCATAGAACTTAATGCAATATTCCAAAAATAATAAGCAAGATACCAAAGTTGATTAACCACAATAACAAGAAAAATGCTATTAAGTTTACCATGGAAAACACTTCATCAAAATCATAACAAAACGAGATTGTTGCCACCGTACTGGATTAAATTAGCTTTAAAACGAACGTACACATAAATATAAGCGAAAGGACTTTCATTACTTATCAAATAACTGACACTAGCCTCATTTAGATGTTAAAATTTGATTTGATATTCAGTGATTTTGAATATGCTTTAGAGTTTAATATTTTTTTTTCTTGCATCAAAAATAAATTTTCGCAGAATTTGTATTTGAACAGGTGAAATAGTTTAATTATCATAAAATTATTACTCACACTCATGGCAGTTCCGAAAATTTAAAATGTGCGAGATCATAATTAATTATATCAAGTTATCAATATATAATAAAAGAAGATAAGTTTATGTATTGATGTAGCTCAACTCTGTTTGTAAAATATCCCACAAATATGAATGTAATATTGACTTCTTAATAGAATTCTGAGAGCACTTTAAAAGAATTTCAATATTAATTTGCCTTTTTTGTCGTTTAAATTGATTTTTTTTTCTAATGTTCTTATATTTTGATTTATCTAATATAAGAATCTTAATTTTGATTATCATCAACGAATTTATAAATGTGGCATCAGAAAATCGACCTCAATTTTTTTTTTTATCTTTGAATTGCATGCTCCTGTAAAAACAATATTGTTGAATAAACTGCTGCACATTTGTGTATTGTATGACAGGAAATCTGGAAAAAAACTCAACATGCAACCTGAGTGTTGACCCACGATGTTTTGTAAATGCTGTCACAGTCGCCATATAATCACCTCGTTTTTTAAATTAATTACAAATAACGCTGCCATGGATTCGAAGCTGAATCCTTTTGCATCTTATCACATGACTATGAGTCGGAATTTTAAGCAAATGACTTTTATTTCAAAATTTTAATAAATTTTACCTATAATTTTGAATATCACATATAAAAGTCGTGAAATAAACTGTCTACAGGGCATGTTTAAATTTTGCTACCATGAACAAGTTAGTTGAACACCTTCAATCTTAATCATACACTGAAGTGACAAAAGTCATGGGATACCTCTTAATATCGTGTCGGCCCTTCTTTCGCCCGGCGAAGTGCAGCAACTAGACGTAGCATGGACTCAACAAGTCGTTGGAAGTCTTCTGCAGGAATATTGAGCCATGATGTCTCGATAGACGTCCATAATTGTGAAAGCGTTGATGGTGCAGGATTTTGGGCACGAACAGACCTCTCGATGATGTCCCATAAATGCTAGCTGGGATTCATGTCGGGCGATCTAGGTGGCCAGATCATTCGTTGGAGTTGTCCAGAATGTTCTTCAAACCAATCGCGAACAGTTGTGGCCCGGTGACATGGCGCATTGTCATCCATAAAAATCCCATCGTTGTTTGAGTACATGAAGTCCATGAGTGGCTGCAAGTGATCTCCAAGTAGCTGAACCTAAGCATTTCCAGTCAATGTTCGGTCCAGACGCATCAGAGGACCAAGTCCATACCATGAAAAAACAGCCCACTCCATTACGGAGCCACCACCAGCTTGAACAGTGATTTGCTGAGAGTTTGGGTCCATGGCTTCGTGGGGTCTGCGCCACACTTCAACTCTTACCAACTGAAATCGTGACTCATCGGACCAGGCCACGGTTTTCCATTCATCTAGGGACCAACCGATATGCTCACGTGCCCATATCGCTGCAAGCGATGTCGTTCTGTCAGTAAAGGCACTCGAGTCGGTCTTCTGCTGGAATAGCCCAAGAAAGCCAAATTTCTCCGCACAGTTCTAACAACAAGTCCCTTGTAATCCCACATTGATTTCTGAGGTTATTTGACGCAGTGTTGCTTGTCTGTTAGAATTTACGACTCTTTGCAGACGTCGCCGGTCTCGGTCGTTAAGTGCAGGCGGTCGACCACTGCGCTGTCCATGGTGGGATGTTATGCCTGAAATTTCATACTCTCGGCACACTCTTGACACAGTGGATCTGGGAATGTTGAATTCCCTAACGATTTCGAAATGGCATGACCCATGCGTCTAGCTCCAACTAACATTCCGCGTTCAAAGTCTGTTAATTCCCGTCGCGCGGTCATCATCACGTCAAAACCTCTTCACATGAATAACTTGAACAGAAATGAAAGCTCTGCGAAAGCACTGCGCATTTATACCTGTTCTACGCGATGCTACTGCCATCTGAAAATTTGCGTATTGCTATCCCATGACTTTTGTCACTTCAGTGTATTAATGAAACAGCGGCATGGTCATCGTAATTCAATTCACTTTTTGAAAAAATAACTTTATATCTTACAATTTCCTATTGCTTTTTAATAAGGATGCAATGATTTGATATTTAATGGCAAATTAAAGGAATTTCATTGTAATTATGAATTAAAATTTAAAATGTTTTATGCAGGTTCGTACGAAATGATATACTTTGATACAAATATAATTACAAATAATTGCAGAGAATTAAACAATTTATAGTAATAAATCATATTTATGTCTACTTTCCATATTATTTGTTCACATAACTAACAAAACTATGCTTTTCTTCAATCAATCATTCAACAATTTCCTGAAATATGCTTGGAATCAACTTGGTTTCAAGAAAAACAATTTGCTCTTCGTTTGATTTCTTTTCCCCTCTATTTTATCACTTACAAGAGTTTCTTTTTTTTTTTTTATCCACCAAAAAAAATAGCTTCATTTCAGTTCAGCATTAAAAAAACAAACGTTTTCCGTTTCCAATGAATACTCAAGAATTCCATTAATTTATTTCCCGTTTTGTTCTGGAAAATCCCGGATTTCTCCTTCGTTTTTCGAGCATTGAAGGAAAACTCCAGGGACAAAAAGGGTTCGAGCCATCTCAGTTTAGATACCTAAATGGAGATAAATTTAGCCATAAAATAAAAATAAAAAAATCCTTTCCTCACAAAAAGAACCTTTTTTTCAATGTATCTAAAGATATCATATAATACCTTGAGTTAAAAAAGATTTGCAGATCAACTCATAAAAGAATTGTCACTTCATAAAAAGTATTGCACAAAAACAAAGATTTTCCTTCTCTTAGTGGATATATTTTAAAAATTTAATAAAAATTATTTTAATTCAAATTTAGACTCATTATTTTTGACTACCAGGTAGAGTTTTTGGGGCTGATAACCAAGTGACTAGTGCTCTGGCGGTCGGTGCCACAGGTTTCTGTGTCATGAATGTTTTTAGTGGTTCGGAATCCACTTTAAATAGTAGGTCCCGGTCTAATATAACTGTAGAGCGTTGGGCGTAGGGCTGACAACCTTATCCAGTAAAAGAAAACATTCTTCCACGAAATCTGCTAGTAGGAAGACTGCCTTGGCCCACCATGGGGCTGTTGCGCCAACGATGCAGAAGAAAAAGAAGAGTATTTAAAGAAACTTTCGAATGGAACTAATACATGTCATGGATAAATCATATAATTAGTTTGGCATCAAACACGCCTTCAAAATGTCAAAAAAATGTTCTATCAAGGTTTCTATTCCGTATAAAAGAAGTAATATATGGATTATACCGTATCGTTTAAATTTAATAGCCAAAATTTATGACTGCGGAATGTAAGTAGGAAAGTTATAGTTATTAAAAAGAGCAAAACGTAATCTACATTAAATAATACATTTCTTCTTCTTCATTGGCACAACAGCTCCATGGTGAGCCAAGACAGTCTGCCTACAGGCAGAACAAATAATACTTTTAAAAAGAATTAAATAATTCTATAACTTCTTCTTTTTCTTCTTCAATGGCGCAACAGCCCTCTAGTAGGCCAAGGCCGACTGCCTACTGGCAAATTCCGAGACTTTTTTTATGGGGTAGAATTGTCAGTCAGCCCAACGCTCTACAGTCCTATTAGACCGGGACCTATGGTTTAAAGTGCATTCCAAACCACTACAAACATTCATGGTACAGCCGAGACTCGAACCCAAAACCTGTAGCACCAAGCCAGAAAAGATAACTGCAAGAAAGAAAAACAATTGATCGAAATTGACAACAATTGACAAAAAACAATCGTCTAAAAGTTCTTAAATGAATACTTTAAAAAGGGTTTTTCCTATCTCGACTCGTGTCCCAGTAGTAAAATGGTTTGAACCCTCTTCTAATCCACTGGCACCGTACGTTACAATCATTGAAGGACGATTTGAATTTAAGGACGATTGGATAAGCTTATGTGAACATCTCGCCTCACGAATCGAGTTTCTGATTGAAATTTCACGATGTTTTTCACATACAAATAGGAATATGCGAGGCTTTCAGGAAAGTAAACAGTTCTCCCTCCCCCTAATCTTTCAATGAGCCATATGTAGCCCTCAGAAATAAAACAAAAATCTTAAATAATAATAAAAAAAAAAAAATTTAACCTTGGTTGCAGATTTTCAAACAGGATGTTCCAATCTTCTATTATAAAAATCTGAAACATGTATAAAAATACTAATAAGAACTCAAAAAGGAAAAAGGAACTTAATGGAAACATTTTAGTTATTGAAATGAAATAAAATGTATCCTGTATATAAAATAGCGGTTGCAGAAAACAAAGTTAAACACAATGTAAAACAGTGACCAAGTAATGACAAAACTTACCAACACGTCCATCTAGAACTTAAAATTTTAAAATATACTAGAAAATATCTGTATAGGCCCTTTTCCTCATTAGCAAAAAAAAGACATTATATTAAGTTATAATAAAGCGTACATAAATGAAAACCTTACTTAGCGTTAAATTGATACTTTTGACACCAAAAAGAATCGCCAAATTGAGCCCATCTCATTTTACAGATCTGGTTGGCCATGCAGTGATTGTGGAAAATACTTACTATTGCACCTGTTATTAAACAAGCTAAATATATTTTTAGTGAAAACAAAGGTTTTAATTATTTAACACATGTCTAATGTGGGGGTGTAGCTCAGTGGTAGAGCGTTCGCTTCGCATGTGAAAGGTCCGGGGTTCAAACCCCGCTCCTCCAAATGGTGAAATTTTTATGATGAGTTTACACTTATAAGAGTGTTTTTGAACTGAATATAATAGAAATCAAAACATATTTTCTGTCCCTGGAAACATAGAAATTTAATTTTTAAATTTTTAAGGGTTAGCTTTTAAATCAAATTGAAATATTTTATTCGAAAAATGCATTTTCCGTTTTTCAAATATTACATTTAATTTTATGACAAAGGTTTTGGGCTAGGAAAATATTTTCATTGGCAATTCTAATTTAGAGTAGTAGAAATAAATCGCATGATAATTATTACATTTGGGAATAAATTAAATAATTAATTGCAGATATAGGGAAAAAAATTAGCTGAGTTTCACTAACACATAAAAATTTCAAATAAAAAATAAAAGAACAAATATCCAGAACATTAATGCTTTTTTAATCACAAAATTAAATATGTTAATTATGTCATGATTTTTACAGTAAAATACAGATATGTAGAGAATCCTTGAATTTCAAATCAAATAACTTAATTAATTTCACATTGAATCCTTTTTTGGCTGAATTGTACTCATTTATGTTCTGTTGAAAGCAAAGAAATTCATAAGAACTGCAGATTATCTGATGTTCATCATCCAAATTCTGGTGTCAACATCGAATTACAGATTTTTAAAATCGATATAACCAATTCGGAGATGAGCAGCGAATCCTAGCTGTCAAAGGGCCGATCATGTTTCTTTATTGATATCGGACACAAGTTGTTATTTTTCTAATGCAGCTGGCAAACACTTAGACAGCTGTCTTGGATGCCTTAAAGGCAAGCGCTGCACAGATGTTACTCACTTTGCATTACCCAGAGGGCGCGTGTAACTTGTTGATAAGCCACGGACACGGAGTAACAATGCCCCCGCAACATTCTACGATCCTGTTAGACCGAGACCTACGGTTTAAAGTGGATTCCGAACCACTAAAAAACCTCCGTGGCACCGCCGGGACTCGAACCCGAAACCTGTGGTACCGAGCGCCAGAGCGTTAGCCATTCGGCCATTCAGGCCCTAGATTGGGTACAAGTAATAAATGCATTTAGCGATTTCCGATATTCGGTTATTTGTTCATTAACGCATGTTATAATTATTATTTGAAAATTCTACGTAAAAGTGTGCCTTCTGAAAGAGTGTTTAATCCTGGTGACCATGTGGTTAGTAAAAATCGTACATCTGAATGAAAGATGCACATTTTCTTAAATCAAAATTAAAATTTTATTAAGAACTTCACGGGCCTGAATGGTCGAGTGGCTGGTGCTCGGTACCCCAGGTTTTTCGGGTTCGAGGCCCGGCGGTGCCATGGATGTTTGTAGTGGTTCGGAATCCACTTTAAACCGTAGGTCTCGGTCTAACAGGATCATAGAGGGTTGCGGAGGTACTGTTATTGCGAGTCCGTACCTTATCTACGAGATATACGCACCTCCGCGGTAGTGCTAAGTGTGTAACATCGGTGCGGCGTTTGCCTTAAAACATCCAAAACAGCTGTCTAAGTGTTTGCCGGCTGCATTAGCACAAAAAAAAATAAGAATTTCACTGTATTTCTTTCCTTTTTTTTTTTCCCATATCATTTTGAAATTGTTTTATTGAAATATTTGATTTCCATAATTTCCAAGCAATATTTTAGTATAATAATGTAATATATTATACTAAAATACTACATGGAAATACACATCTTTAAAATTCTAAAATATTAGATGTAATATATTCCACTGTAATATTTTAGTAATATATAATTTACTTAGCGATGCGTTTATTTTTTCGTATACATAATTTATAAGGTATATAATAAACAAAAAGATCAGTTCATGGATTGATTTTATTTTCAATAATTTTATTTAAAACGATTTATTTTATTTAATTAATTTAATATATTTTAAATAATTTTATCTTAAAGCCGGTAAAAAATTTTTTTACTAATAAGAATATTAACAAATGGCCTTGTGCACAATATTCTTAATCAATATTTTTAGA
Source organism: Caerostris extrusa (assembly GCA_021605095.1). NCBI lineage: Eukaryota > Metazoa > Arthropoda > Arachnida > Araneae > Araneidae > Caerostris > Caerostris extrusa. The sequence goes on along the minus strand of BPLR01021195.1, from coordinate 93,167 downwards.
TTTTTTTTTTTCTATATTAAACATTAGTGTAAGTAATTAAAAATTAATTAGTTTTTACCCTTACACATGTTACGGAATAGCAATTATCTGCTTGTTTTGTAGTGATTAATATATTTGCGTGTGTTTGAAATTTGTACTTATATATTGCCATCTCAAATATCATAGTTTTCCATTTGTATAACAGTTAAAAATTTCATTAATAATAAATATAACAGCTAACATTCACTAATTTTATATAGTAATTTATTCTTGTGTATTGATTTATTCATTGAAGAAGCATATTTCATAATATTTGCAGTTCATTTACTTTCAAAGTACAGTAGAACCTCTCTGTCGAACTTCCAGGGAGACGCTAAATAATTCGAGTTATAGAGTTTTCGACTTATGGAGGATTTCGACTTACGCGGATTTTGTAAGGAAATATTCGACTTGTAGAGGTTTAGATTCTTTCTTATTTAGAGTTAGAGCGGTAAAATAAATAACAATTCAAGTTACAGAGGTAATATACATGTTTATTCGCAACTTAAAAATTATATTAATTACATTATTTTTATTAAAAATTATTCAATAAAAATCAAAATAATTCCGAAACAATCTTAAAATTAAAAATATTATGTATTAAAAAAGCCAATTATTATTATTATTTTTTTTTTTTGTTTTGTTTTTGTTGTTTTAGACATTTCGATCGCTCTCTATCTATAGCATTATCTAAGCTATAAAGAGCAGAAAATTCTTTTTCTTCCGAGTTGCTATTTCATAGAATTGTCATCATTTCATAGAATTATATTTCATATATTCTATTTACTATATACTCATACATTATTTTCTAAGAAACAATGACGTGCATTGTCGACAAATCCTAAAGTCGGTAACTTATTTTTCTTCGAGCTATAGAGGTAATTCGTTTCAAATGATCGATTTGTAAAGGTTGTAGAAAAGATTGTAAAATCAAACATTGCTAATATTCGAGATACAGAGGTCCATTTTTTTTTTTTCGAGTTACGGAGGGAAAATATATACCAAAATGGCTTGTGGGGATTGACTAATTATTTCGACTTATAGGGGTTGAAATTTCGAGTAATGGAGGTTTTGGGGCTTGAAGGGAAAGGAACAAAAAATTTTTCGAGTTTTGGAGGTTTTCGACTTATCGAGGTTAGACTTAAAGAGGTTCTACTGTATAACAGAGGAGGCTTTAGATATAGATTACCATAATCCACTGCCATTTTTGCTTTGAAATAGTCTCCCTAATAATTATCTCCGTAAGCCCCAATATTTTCCTACGTGTAATCAAATTTAATATATTGATTGATGCTTATTTTGTTTGTTTATTGTGCAAGATAAAGATAGTATTCCACTTTGAAATTGTCGGGAGAAAACTAAGCAAATGCACCTAATTGTTTACCATTAAATGAAGTTCAAATGAGACATTCTGCAAAAAATATGTTTTGAAAAATAATTTTACATTGAAAACAACAAAAAAATTCCCCTAATGCAGCTGGCAAACACTTAGTCAGCTGTCTTGGATGCCTTATGGCAAGCGCTGCACAGACGTTACTCACTTTGCATTACCCAGAGGGCATGTGTAGCTTGAAGATAAGCCACGGACGCGGAGTAACAATGCCCCCGCAACGTTCTATGATCCTATTAGACAGAGATCTACGGTTTAAAGTGGATTCCGAACTACTACGAACATCCGTGGCTCCGCCGGGACTGGAACCCGAAACCTGCGGTACCAGAGCGCCAGCCACTCGTCCATTCAGGCCCTACAACAAAATAAAAGGTGAATTAAAGGTTAAAATATAATTCATTGCAGAAAATAATCAATAAAACCTTTTTTTAAAAAAAAAAGTGTGTTCTAAAGGACTTCCATTTCGTTACTTACGATTCAAAAACAAATTCTATAACCGAAGTTTTAAATCTGTATAAAATTAATATATCGTAATATAGTGATATTAGATGGACCTTTGTGTAAATTTCTTTATATATATATATATATAAGTGGAAATTTACACAACATTACATTATATACATAAAATTCTTCTGTACATATGTTTGTCACTGAACTCCACTTAAACAGCTGGACCGAGTTTAATGAAATTTTTTTGTGTGTTTGGAGATTGTTTTTTATGCTATCCTCTTTGTTGTAAGTCGCTACCAGATGGTGCTGGAACATATCAAATTATATGCCGTTCAACCCACCGCTGTGAAATTTGGTAATAATATGTATTCTAGTACGGAAAATAGGTTCGCGCTATTCACTTTATTGCTACTTGCCACCAGATGGGGCTGCAGCATTTCATCTTATAGACCGTTCAAACGATATCCATGAAAATTAGTATGCATATATATTGTAACATCAGAATCTATTCGCGATATGTTATTTTCTGCAATGCATTTTTTTTTTTTTTTGGGGGGTATTACAACGTATGCTGAGTTCTGCTAGTATATATATGTGTGTGTGTGTGTGTGTGTGTGTGTGTGTGTGTGTGTGTGTGTGTGTGTGTGTGTGTGTGTGTGTGTGTGTGTGTGTGTGTGTGTGTGTGTGTGTGTGTGTGTGTAACTCACTAATGAATAATCAATGTACATCATATTCTAAGCACGAAGTTTTGGAAACTCTTTGTCGACAATAATAATAATAAACTGATCAATAATATTAAAATTTGTAAAAATAGAAAAAAATGTAAAATTCAGAGGAATGGTTTTTTTTTTCTCTGAAATAATTCTTTTTGTTCATTTTAATGCTTTAAATATATATTTTTTTATTTTGCTCGCAGGGCATCCTGTCTGATTAAATTGTTTAAATAAAATCAGTTTTAAAGTAAATTACTATTATTATTAACTATTATTTTTTTCCAGGCAATAAACTATTTTTTTACAAGAATATATATAATCTCTACAAACATCATTGTCCGTTATACGTAGCCTTTTTTGCTGACTCTCCTTTTGCATAAGCATATACGTTAAATGTCTCTGAAACGTTAATGCTCCTGGTACTGCGCTTAAATGACTATGCTATTGGATAACAACTTTTCTCTCTCACACAGCTCTTATTCGCCAACATCTCGGAAGGGCTTATACCTGCTTTAGAAATCAATATTTCGATGTTGGACATCAGAATCGCGTTAACATTGATGTTAGCTAACATCGATATCTTAAATCGAAACTAAAATGTAGCATTAACATAAGATTAATGAAATCAGATATGAGATTTAGGACTTAAATCAAGATTTTGTTATTTATCGATTTATCGCTCTGGTCTAACATTACACTGAAGTGACAAAAGTCATGGGACAGCAATATGCAAAATGGCAGTAGCATGGCACAGGTATAAATGCGCAGTGCTTTCGCAGAGCCATTTTCTGTTCAAGTTATTCATGAAGAGGTTTTGACATGATGATGACCGAACGACGGGAATTAACAGACTTTGAACGCGGAATGTTAGTTGGAGCTAGACGCATTCATGCCATTTCGAAATCGTTAGGGAATTCAACATTCCCAGATCCACTGTGTCAAGAGTGTGCCGAGAGTATGAAATTTCAGGCATAACATCCCACCATGGAAGCGCAGTGGTCGACCGCCTGCACTTAACGACCGAGACCGGCGACGTCATAATAGTCGTAAATTGAACAGAAAAGCAACACTGCGTCAAATAACCACAGAAATCAATGTGGGACGTACAAGGGACTTGTCTGTTAGAACTGTGCGGAGAAATTTGGCTTTCTTGGGCTATTCCAGCAGAAGACCGACTCGAGTGCCTTTACTGACAGAACGACATCGCTTGCAGCGACTCTCGTGGGCACGTGAGCATATCGGTTGGTCCCTAGATGAATGGAAAACCGTGGCCTGTCCGATGAGTCACGATTTCAGTTGGTAAGAGCTGATGGTAGGGTTCGAGTGTGGAGCAGACCCCCACGAAGCCATGGACCCAAACTGTCAGCAAGGCACTGTTCAAGCTGGTGGTGGCTCCGTAATGGTGTGGCATGGCATGGACTTGGTCCTCTGGTGACGACTGGATTGACTTGCTTATGTTCAGCTACTTGAGATCACTTGCAGCCATTCATGGACTTCATGTACCCAAACAACGATGGGATTTTTTCAATGCCCATGTCACCGGGCCACAACTGTTCGCGATTGGTTTGAAGAACATTCTGGACAATTCCAACGAATGATCTGGCCACCTAGATCGCCCGACATGAATCCCATCGAGCATTTATGGGACATCATCGAGAGGTCTGTTCGTGCCCAAAATCCTGCACCATCAACGCTTTCACAATTATGGACGTCAATTATGGACGTCTATGGACGTCGGCTCAATATTCCTGCAGAAGACTTCCAACGACTTGTTGAGTCCATGCCACGTCGAGTTGCTGCACTTCACCGGGCGAAAGAAGGGCCGACACGATATTAAGAGGTATCCCATGACTTTTGTCACTTCAGTGTATATATATATTTATATATATAATGGTCTTATCATTGCCAATTAAATGTTTGATTTTTAGCATATTTTTAATAAGATAGGTTATCATAATACCAAATAACCATCATAATACTTGAAAAACAGCTGTACTGCAGAACTTGTCATTTAATAGTTTTATTCCTTGCCGCTTCTAATAGAAAACATTTTGCTTTTGCGAGCAAAAATAACAAGATTAATAATGTATTGAATGTAGACATTCTTTGGGAAAACTATCTTCAAGATATTATAATTAATTTCTTCAAATTCTTGTTGATATCCAAGATGGGTTTTTTTTCACCCTATTTGGGGAGCGATTTGAGTCCACCTCCTCGTGGTGCCCCCTGGAAACGTCACTTAAGACTGCTAAGAGACCCATACATCTCCGCGGGTGTTCTCGAACACGTTCTATAGCGTGGACGTTGATGCCCTGGAGTACAACAAGCCCAGTTGAGGGCAGCAGCCAAAGGTGGGGGTGTTGTACTTATTACATATCACCCTATCCGAGGAGCCGAATAAGGCGGAATCCTGGTGGCCCTGAGTTGGTTCTGTCTGCGCTTCTGGCCATGCAGTGTTTCCCAAGCCTTCGGGCAGGTCGGGTTTATCTTTATTGAATTCTCACCCTATTTGTATATTTTTTTTATCCACCTTCTCTTATTCGCGTTGTTACAAAACATTCGAAGCGTGTCAATTGTTTTTAATCTCCTCCTACATAAGAATAAAAAAATCACTTTCACTACATCACTTTTCACTCCTTATATAAAAAGCATAATTTTTAACTTCACGGACAAAATTTGCATATTCTCAACTTTGTAAACATTATAATTTTCATTATTAATCTCTTCTATTTCATGTTTGTAAAAAAGGTTGTCGATTATATGGTAATTTTATACCGAACTTAAACTATCCCCCTAACTTATGGAATTTTTGTACAATTTTATTATGTTTTTAAAAGGTCCCCTCTGCTTCTTTCTATGATTTTATGCACTTACTGTTATTTTTGTCCTGTGTGTAGGGGTTGGGGGGGATATACAGAAGGTCTCTAGAAGTTTTGTAGAGTGTAGTAGAGAAACCAAATTTAATCCGTAAACAAATGGGTAGGTTTGAAACAACTGTTAAAACTATTTAACCAATGGAGTTTAAAAATTGGAATGCGACTCAGGAGAACAGTGGAGATGAAAAGTGACACATCTGAAGACTGTGAAGATCATTAGGCGTCTGTTTATACTGAAAAACTGGCAGTCAAAAGAAGTCATTAAAAGTGTTTAGACTAGCAGTTTGCAGAGCCTGGAAATGGAGAAACGGGCAAAGTCCATGAGAAATGTTACGTCAACTATTATAGTAAAGGGAAAAAGTGTTTGTTAGTTGGGTAAATTTTTCTACATAATACGGTTAGCGTAATAGCTTAATTTGGTATGTGGATGTCAGGAAATTAGAAAAGGGTACAAACAAAAAAAGTGCCCTTATATGCACACGTACAAATATATATCTATACAAAAATTATCAGTTAAGATTTATATTAGAATCTTTTTATCTTAACTTGAATATGATTTTTTTCAGTTGGAGCAGGGGATCTAAATCTTTTTCTATGAACCGCTATTGCCAGTAAAAGAACCTCTTTTGTCAGTAAAATAAAGTCCATTGTCACTCCTCAAAATTAAAATCACAATAATATTGTTATATTAAAAATATAATGAACATTAAATAATTAGAAAACATTGAATAATTCAAACATGATTATTAAAAATATCCAATGGCATAAATAATGTTGCTAATCTTGTTGCTGAAATTGTTATGCGATACAAAAAAAAAAAAATTTCTGTTGAAATTACAGATATAATATTATTATTATAATTCATTGTATACATTCACATCAAAAATTTCTAGATTGAATTAAAAATTAGAGAAAATAATTTTTTTTTTTCTTGTTCAAGTCCACCAGATTCTCTGAATAAAACTCACAGCCTCCCTGAGTCTTTGATTAAGAACTCGTGAGTTTGACGTATATTACTAGAGGGAGGAAATCATAAGTTGAAGGGTTTATTAATTTGCTATTTAGTCAAGCCCTATATATAAAAAAAATAATATGTACATTGCTGTAATTAGACAATCGGTTTAATATTTGCCTTATGGTACTCGTGCTACCAACATGTACTACCATTTTCTGCGTAATCGAATAAAAATAGAAAGTGTCTCTGTATTGTAAAAAGTGTAAAATAAGTTAAAATTAAAAGTGATAGTTCACTAGCAAATCAATAGAATAGACATGTTTACGTCAAAATTGTGAGTTATAGAAAACTTATTATGAAAATTTCGATTAAAAAAATTTTTTTACCTATCTTTTATGCATTCAAAATGGTGCATAAGATAGAGTGTGTTATATGCGGAACTAGTAGGAGAGTCATTATTGCTGATTGCATGCTTTGCTCTACGTTGAAAAAAATAAGTAAACTAAATAACCTACAGATGGGGAAAACGCGGACACAACAAATTGCTATTCCTTAGTGCATTTGTCGATTAATGAGTTGCAAAGAAAAAATATTGCTAGTCAACTAGCGAACAAGCCCTTAAATAAAAATCTGTGTAAAAACAGGCAATTGGAAACAGAAGATAATATTGGAGCCAATTTCAAAATCTAAAAATAGATCCAATGAAGCTCCAATGTTTTTCTTTGTGTATCGGTTAATGATACAAGATTACCTATTGTCTGATGTTGACGAGAGAAAACAGTCTTCCGGGAGGACTTTCAAAGATAACTGATCCCGTTTTTATTTGTCACATGAAAGCAAAACCTGGAAATCTCCCACCGGGACTGTCTGATTGTCAATACCAAATACTTACTTACTGCAGCATTTTTTTTCTCACTGGAAGAGTTTTGGCATTTCATTCCCAGGAGAGATGAATGTGCGTTATTTAAAAGTATATAATAACAACCCATCACTCAAATTTGACACCAGACTCAAATTTGACAGTATTGGGGGTAGTTACATTACATGCAATTAGTATTTTGTTCCAAGGAGAACAATCTGTCACTCAAATCTGATAGCCGATATTCGGTATCAGGGGCCTGAATGGCCGAGTGGCTAGCGCTCTAGCGCTCGGTACCACATCCCGGCGGTGCCATGGATGTTTGCAGTGGTTCGGAATCCACTTTAATCCGTAGGTCCCGGTCTAATAGGATCGTAGAGCGTTGCGGGGGCAGTGTTACTCCGCGTCCGTATCTTCAAGTTACACGCGCCGCCTGAGTAATGCAAAGTGAGTAACGTCTGTGCAGCGCTTGCCTTAAGGCATCCATGACAGCTGTTTAAGTGTTTGCCAGCTGCATTAGAAAAATATATATATTCGGTGTCATGTATAAGAAGATTCATTAGCAAATGTCTGTGCCGCTTTCAGAGGTCGAAATAATGACAGATTGAATATGGACTACACCATGAGTTGTTCCATCGAGATTGGTAATAGACCACGAGCTGAGAAATGCTTATTTCAATTAGAAGTGAGGGAAGCTGACGGAAGCACCCTTAACGGAGTGTCTTCAAATGAGGTTTTTAGGGAAGAAGAGAGTTCTGCGACGATCTGAGATCTTGGAGTGAACTGTACTTGTAATTTAATCGTGCACTTGTGATCAAATTTTATTTAAAAATTTTCATTTCTTTGTATAATAACCCAGAGTTCATTATGTATATATATATATAGAGAGAGAGAGAGAGAGAGAAATAAAAAGAGTTCCCGTCAACCTGAAAGTGCCATCTTCTTAAAGCCGGTACAGGTTTAATATAGGTCGAAACGTTACACTTATACTATCACAATCACCATATAGTTCTTCATTGCTGAAAGCAATGACTGTAGCACACGCCGACCATAGATTAGAACCTTCAAGCTAGCTGTAATCGTTACTATTGAATCACAAAAGTGTGATTAAAAATACTTGAGAAGATAGTTGAAATCCTGGTAATCTATGTAGGTCATAACTAGGTTATTAACTGGTCAATGTCTCAATAATTTTAAGGCAAAATCGAGCTTGAACAATTTAAAATGCTGCGTTTTCGATGAACTCGGGGCATAGTGGTTAATGTCATGAGAGTAATAATGCGAGTGTAACGAATTCCGCGTTTTCTCTTTTTTTATTTCTCAAATTTAAATTTATTACTATAGCACATCTAATAAATATTATATATTAAAAACACACAAAAATACATACACACAGCATGCATATATATATATATATATATAGGATTTGTTTGTGTCGTGATCAGTAGGGGACGACACATTGCAGTTGCTTGTCTTTGACAGAGCCTGTTTACAATGTGGGGGAGTATTCAAATTTGAACTCTGACCCCGGGAGAGGGCCCCGTAGAAGGAAGAAGGAAAAGAACGCTAGCAGACGGCGAAACTGCAACGGATGGGAGGCTGCGTCAAGCAGCGAGAGAATGGACGGTGCTGTCCCTTAATTAATTGTTAACGTAAATATCGCTGTACATATAACCGTGCTTAATTAAATGTTGTTGTTGAGAGAAAAACAACGTTTCGTTGATGTGTTTTGAAATACACCCCTAGACACCCACTTCAAAAGTTCAGCTTTTGTTAGACTGGTAGAGAAGTCTAACAAAACTGTAGGTTCGACTGGGATGAATCTATTGAAACCGGTGTAAATCTACAAAAATTGGGGGCTCGGCCGGGATGAATCTATTAAAGCGGCTAAATCTACAAAAATTGGGGGTTCGTAAAATTGAAACCGGTGTAAATCTACATATATATTGTAAAATAAAGTAATTTTCGTATAAAGCAATACATTATTATAGCCGTGGAAAATTAATTTTTCCAAATACGTGCATTTCTTAGAAAATTGTTTGTCCAGTGCAGTAATTAACTACGAGAAATATAAAAATGTAATCCAAGAAATAGAAAATTATTTCTTAAAATTCCATAAAATTCCATTATTTCTTAAAAATAAAATACAAGGCATACAATACATTGAATAATGTTTTTTTTTTATTTCCCCTTCAATTTATGGCTATAGTTTGTAAAACAAAATATTATTTAATTATCTGATTATAAAGTATTATAGTAAAATAAATATTGTAAGATCTAGATTGATATTTATAGTAAAATCAGGAGAAGCATATTTTATGGCATTTAGAACACTATGAACACCAAGTTTATAAAACAGATATTTTTGAGTATATTGAATGAGAAATTAACTTAAATTAATTAAAATTGTTCACTTTTTATCCTTTTTCACTGAAGATATACAAAGAACCATTTTACCTTCATTAACATTTTTTTTTCAGTTCTGATTCTTCCAACTTTTATTTGACAATTCTGCAATTCTTCACACAAACATTTCTAATTGAGTTTTCTGTTCAGGTAGAATATTCTGTACTTATTTCAAATATCCATATTTCAAATAAGTTCTGCTCTTGTAGAATGGTATTAAATGTTTTATTCTGATCACTGCAATCAAGAATATCGCTCGAAAAGTGCATATGTAAAAACACAATAAGGCAACAGTAAAAAATTAATATTTAACAAGTCTTTTCTTAATGCAAAATATAAAAAAAAAAAATGAAAGAATGAAATGAAAAGATATAAAATTTTGTTTCTAGTAAATAAAAGTATATTAATTTATATAATCTTACTATATTATTAAAGATGAATGTAAAAATAAGAATTTGAAATGAAGAAGAACAGAAAGAAAAGTAAATATAGCGGAGGTTAGAGTTCGCAAATTTTTGAGTGGTGAAAATTTTTATGAATTTTTATTTTTGTTATGAATTTCGATTTAATAGTATAAAATTATGTATGTGAGTGTACTTTTCTCGTAAATTAATGAAAAGTGAATTTCATTCTAATCATATCATTCTAGTTATTTTAGTCCTTCTAGGCGGTGAACTGTTAACTTTTATCCCTGCAAATGCACTATGAAACCGCTTTGTGGCTAGTGAGCTCCAAGAAAATTAACTACCTGGGCAGAACATGCTAGTCATGATGTACACATAATTAAAATTTCATTCAAATATGTGACGATTAGTTATTTATCTCTAACTGGGATAGTTAGTAGCGCTGAGTAGCTCCCGGTATACGATTGTATATTTTAATATGGACCGTTAGATAAAAACCTCCTTTGACCTCAAAATCTTTAGATTTTAGTCACTCTTGGGAAGGAGAAATTACTATATTGGTAATTTTTTTTATCAGTTTTGTAATTGAGTAACTTTTAATGTTTTGGAAGTTACTTGAAAGAGCATCTTCAGTGTCAGCTGCCGTTGTGGAAGTAGAGATACCTTTAAATGTAACTTTAAATGGCCTACTTGATTTTGGCTTTTTTTTATGAAGAAGTATATTTCTTTGTTTTTAAGGATAACAATGAGTGATTGTAAGAGCTTCCCAGTGGTCTCAAGCATTTTCAACAATTACCGGAAATCTTGGTTTCAATTTTATATTCACGTCCGATAATATTTTGAATTTTGACGGCAACTACATCTGGGCGCACTGTTACATATCATAATCTATTAGCAAGTGGTTGGTAGTCTTCTTATTCAATATTCATTTGTTCTTCTTGGAACTGTTCAAAAGTATATTAGATAAGGATCTGCTTCACAGGGGGCATTTTTTAAATTCTTTTGGGGACATGTTTCTTTTGAAGGAGAAATGAATCAGAAGAAGAATCATCTATCTGTCGTTGGGAAATTGATTTTTTATGTACATAAATGTCAATAAGGCTGGGTGCCAAAATATTTATTTTTTTCTTTTGTGTTTACTGAGTTGTATTTGTAGGTTGTTCAGATGTATGGGGTCTATGCACATTGATTACATTGATTATATGGGGTCTACACACATTGATAATATGGGGTCAATATACATTGATTATATCTGCCGAGAGTTTAATCTGAAATCAGCATTCTATAATTCTTGGCATGTCCATTTGGATGTTTGGATAGTACTTTCAAAGGGTTCCGAAAGGGGTCATTTTCAACTCAGTAGTTTTCAAAAACGTAACTAATCCTTAAACAGTAAATTGGGAAAATTGAAAATTTATAACGGAAATTGTCGTGTAATAATATTTCGTTAAATCAATTAGTAATTCTTTTGAATATTTCAAAATAGATGTGTAATGAAAAAATTTAATAAAAAAAAAGGGATATAGATTGGGAAAAAAAATTTTATGCATGAAAATTTGGAAATATTTTTGACAGCAAAATGTATATGAAGACTCTCTATAAACTGCTATTTTTTGTATTTAAATATTTTTGTTATGCAATCCTATCTAACACAGTCAAATCAGTGAAAAGAAAAACGAGATAAAATATGTAATAATATTTCAATAAATCAAATAGCAGTTCCTATCAAAAGATGCAAATGTTATTTTGTAATATGATGGCACATTTTAAAAATGTACGAAAAATTAAAATTTAATAAATGTTGACAATTTTATAAAATTTGTTGTTTTAGATGGAATTCTGATGTTTATGATCAATGGTTATAGATAGTTTTAATAAAATAATTAAAATACAAACTTTCTATTATATTTATCTTATATTTAATAACTGAAACTTAGATTCTTTAATAATATATTAAAATAAAAATAGGATCCCAATAAGACTCTATAATTTTATTGCTGGTATAGTTTCGTATTCTGCTGAGCTCAAAAAAAAAAAAACAAAACCATCTGCTTTCATTTTGTCGCACTATACCTACATTACGAAACAGAAACAAAATGTCCTTGGGAAGTCCAAGTTTCTTTCGATATTCTACTATACAAAATTGTTTATTCCTACTTTAAAATTCCTCAAAATCAAGCTTACAATAATAAAAATATATGCACATTTATTGAAAATATTCCAAAGAATATTGCTTTCATCCATTAATTTAGTAAAATGATACTTGCCTTTCTTATCACAGTAAATATTTTCAGAAATCGTCTACTTTTAAAATCTCATCTGTTTTGCTAATTGTTACCCTTAATAGTATTTTCTTTAAAAGATGACGAAAAAAATGTAAGAGTAATTTTGTGGGATTGGAAAATTTTAAATCAGTTGACTGCATCTTAAATTCCGCTCTACTCAGCTCTTTTGTTTATAGATACGGTGTAATTTTGTCGGCAGACTTTGTCGCTTAATGTTATATCAAAATTAAAAATTAATATGGCCACGTTGAAAAGGTGAGTTAATCAAATTTTATTTTCTGTACTTTTTTAAATCCTTAGCATTGTTAAGAAAAGAAACTAACATTATCTTTGATTCATAATATTATCTCGTCTAATTGATATTCGTCGTAACCTTACATTGTTTTAAGATTTCAAAATGTTTAACATTTATAAATTTGATCAGTTTTCAATTGCATTAAATATATACTGGGCCAAATAGTGATTTAGGTGCAGTATTCTTTTTAAATCTTTTTTTACTAATAAATATTTATTTAAGTGAATGTTTTCCTACTTTGTGATACAAAGTATATCTTAAATTTATTCATAAAGAATAAAATTAAAGCATTTCTTACTATTTAACTTATACAATAAAGACAAATGTTATATTTAGATTTAGATTTCTAAATGTTATATTTAGATTACATTCATTAATTAATTTAATATGTTTCTCATTAGAATTCGATTTAAACATTACATAATTTGAAATCTAAAAAATTATGCGTAAAACAATGATTTCATTAATTTTTCTTATTCATTTTTATTGTTATGAAATTATTAAATAATTGCTAGACAATCATTATAGTAAATGTAAGAAAATAGTATTAAAGAAATAAAGTAAACTAGACAAATTATATTTTTAATTATGTAGTTGTCATATAATAATTTTTTACTTTTTTCTATTCTTTTAGTACTTTTATTTATTTTTTATTCCTTTGCAGGCATTTTCAACTTTTATTTATTCTAATATTATTTTCAATTCACCCATTTGTCAACAGTGTTGACAGAAGCACTTTTAAAACATGCGAACAAAGCGGTTTTTGCAAGTAAGTAATATTAATTTTAATTATTGAGAATTTTGTTAGTTGATATTGTTGTCATAAAAATTGCAATAGTTAAGTATTTATTTATTTCTGAAAATTTTGATGAAAATATTCTCTTTCGACTATAAAAATTTTGTTCTTAATATATTTTATAATTCATAAAAGAATTATAATACAATCAATTTTTAATATTGTGAGTCAAGAGTATTCTCTCTCTCCTAAGAAAGTTAATTATTATTAAGTCAAATTGATAATTCATGACATGAAAAAAGATTTAATATTAAAATTTTATAACATAAATTTTATTCAAACAATTTGAATAAAAGAATGTCTTGTTGTTCAGTGAAATTGATTAGTTTTCTTAATATTTTGCTTTCATACTGTAAATGTGTTTTTATTTTATTAATTTTAGTGATTTTTCTAGAGGAAAATATGCTAATATTTGAAATTCATATTTAACATTTGCTTTCTATTTCTACTTTTTAGGGAAAATAATTTGATGTTTTGTAAATACTTAAGCAAGTTGAAATTTTAATGTTTTAATTTGAAATTTTATTAGTAATGATTATTCTGCAGTTATTTTTCTTTAAATAATAAAATGTATGATTTAATCAATTTCTATTCAAGTATTTTTTTTTTAAATAATTTAAAATATTTGCTAATAATTTTGTTTCATTAAAAATCTTTTAATTAAAAATTTTAATTCCTTGTTTTTAAATATCTTTTCTGTTAAAATAGATTTAATTGTTTTTTTTTTTTCTCTCATTTAATATAAATTTTACAAAATGATTCCATTTTAAATATTCATTAACATTTATAATTGAACTAATGTTTTTATATAAATGAAAATCTATTTTCGTGAAACATGAATTTTTTTTTATAAAGGAAAACACTTTTTTCTGAATAAAAGAAATTCATTAAATCAATGAATTTCTTCTTTTTACAATATAATATTATACAGATTATAATTTATTAACATAAAAAATTCTAGCATCTAATTTGTTTTTACTTTTATAGACGCTCACCGGGCACAGAACCTCGCCAATCTCCTTATTATTTAGAAATGAGCAGCTTCAAAATATACCCAACCCGCTTAGAAGGCGTCATTATAAATTCACAAAATGGTGTAATGCTCAAGTTAGATTTAATTGCTCTAAAAAATAATATGCTTCAATTAAAAGCTACTGAATTGAACCCTATTAGACCCAGATATGAAGCACGTGAAGCTTTAGTTGGTGATCCTGAAGAATCGAGGTAAGATGTTACATGTTAAAATTTTGTATCTTAAAGTAATGTAAAATTTCCAACACTTATAAATAATATTTAAAATGTGTATATTCCTCTTGAGTATTATATTTCTGAATTTGATTTATACTTTCATTTTGAATTTTTAAAAAAAAAATTTAATGAGTATGATTTTCACTTTGGAAATGTTTAACTTGGAAGTTTTGAATCATTAAAATATTTTTCTTTTTTATAATTTAATAAAATGCATATTTTTCCTTTCTTTTTCCTACATAATTTTGCATTTTAAAATTAATTATTAAAGAGAAATTCAATTTCTTATAATTTTAAAAACAACTATTCTTTTCTCACTTGTATATTAAACTATTAATAAATTAACAATTTAACTTAAGTGCTGGTCAGAATATAAAATTAGTTGTTTTATGGTTTAAGGTATATTGTAATTTGAGTTAGTAATTATAAATTATTTTTAATTTGTTTCTAAAGAAATTTCACTAAAAGATCTCATTTAAAAATTAAAATACCATAAAATAAATATTATAAATCCTATTTTCTGTTTTCAATAGCAGTTATTATAAGCTCTGAACTTACAGAAGAAAGTTTTTCAATCTATGAGTCATTTGTGTATCTAAAGAAAATGTTTTAAATATACATTAATTAAATTACTATTTAAATTTTTTTTTTTCAATTAAGTTCATTTGTGTGTATATTATGTAATGTAACAATTTTACTCACTTTATTTTAGTTTGTTTAAAATAAAAATAAAATTATATATTACTGCCTTAAAACTAAAAAGCCTTAAGTATAAACATTTATTGAATTCAGTATTAACTAACATCAAAAATTTTTAAGCTTTTATTTATGTGGAAATTGGTCTACCATTCATTATTTTATTTATGTACCATTATTAATTATCATTTTTTTTTTCCTTTTGTGCATTCAATCATTTCTTGATGCTTTTTTTTTTAATGCACATTTTTTAATATTTTTTTCAGCCTTGAAGTTATATCGCAAGATTCAGAAAAAATCATTGTAG
Source organism: Caerostris extrusa (assembly GCA_021605095.1). Lineage (NCBI taxonomy): Eukaryota > Metazoa > Arthropoda > Arachnida > Araneae > Araneidae > Caerostris > Caerostris extrusa. Next base: position 77,469 of record BPLR01021195.1, on the reverse strand, counting down.
GATTTGGTCCAAACAAAGCTGTCTTGAATGGCAGTCCTTTTAGAGTTGATATATATTCTGCTGATCAATTACTTATGAGTGCCAATGCCCGAGGACTTATGAAGTTTGAACATTACCGACCAAAATCTAAGGGGTGCTTTATAACCTTAATTTTAGTATAAAAATAAACTTTTACTATAGAGTTTTATATATTAGAATATGTTTCTTTTATTTGCTGTTTCTAAAAAAAAAAATTAAAATTAATAAGAAGAGGATTTTTTTTTCTTATGCTACAATTTATTATAAATGGCTATCTCCTATTTTCATTTGGTATTGTAATATTAGCATGTATGCCTCAGCATGATCTTTATGTGAATAAGTTCATAAAATATTTTATATACTTAAATATTATACTAAAATATTTTATATATCATAAAGTACTCTATTGTGATAGTTTATTACTGAAAATAGAATGTTATTTAGTCAATTATTCTAGAATATAAAGTCATTGGTTAAGTCACTCTTAAGCAATTATGTTTTTCTTTGGCTCCCAGCATATGTGATAGAATGATGTTGTATTTACTTGCACTTACCTCATAAGATTTAATGAAAAGTAGACTTTGGTTTTTATGAAATATTAGCAAACATACAAAGTGTAAATAACCATTAAAATAATAACAATATCTTTTTCATATCAAGATTAATTAAAGTTGAAAATACTAATTTATAAAATACTTATGCTATGTATTTGAATTTCTTTCCTGTTTAGTAAACCTACTGAAGAAGGTGAAGAAGCAAATGAAATGCAGGTACTGTTCATTATTTTATATTGCCATTTAATCTTTTATTAATCCCGTATTATATTATAATGGAAATTTCTTTTTGAATTTAAAATTGTATTAGAAATTTCATAATTCCTAAAATGATTTTATCAGAACTTAAATGTATTATTCAATAAATTTATTTATTTATTTAATAATATATTTACATATTTATAACAAATTTACATATTTTTTTTAGTACTTATTTATTATTTTTAAACACTTTTTTTTTTCTTGCTCTGTCTTTCAGAATATGTTTTCCTTTTTCCTCAACAATTCAAAAATAATTGTTGTTTTTTAATTATGTGGTTTTATTAACTCTTAACTTTAAACAGCTAGAATAGCCAGTTATTTAATACATTTAAAATTTGTTTAAATAGTCCCTAAGTTAAAAGTAATTATTTTTACTTTATATTTGTGTATACTAAATTTTTAAATAATCCAGCTGAAGAATTTTTATGTTAAAGATCTTTTTTTCTTATGAAGCACCATCATTTAGTTTTTCAACATTTTATGAAATCTTATGTTTTTGAAAATGTAAATTTAATTTCTCTAATGGTTGTACTGTGTAATTTTAATATACTTACATATTTCTGTGTTATTGTTATAATTAGTTATATTTTTGAATTATGTCTTTTAATACAAATTTAATAATATCATTCCTAAAACTTTAAAAAAATATTTTTTATTCATAGCAACAACCACCTCTTTCTCAAGATGAAGAACAGTTTAAGGACACATTATGGGAAGAAACTTTTAAAGGACACACAGATACTAAACCAAATGGTATGTTTAATTTATTTAGAAAAATTCTCCAATAATATCATTACACCTGAGTATTTTATTTAATAATATGTAACACAAATAATTTGTGTGTTTTATTTCTTTGTAAACTTATATTTCTTTTCTCGGTGTACTTATACTTTTAGAAAATATTCCCACTCTTAGATATTTTTATAAAATATTTTTTTCATATTTTAGTTTTTATACTTACATTTACCTTTCTCTATTAAATGATATTTTATTTTTGTAAAATTTCCATTTGAGTAAAGGTCATAGAAAGTATATATTTAAAGAATTTTTAACAAACGGAGTATTTGCTTATATTTCAAGAGCTTATTTCCTTTTAATTTAAAGTAGAAAATTCTAGGTTTTTAAATTGGTTGTGTAGGTTAGGTTATAAATTTAATGTTGTGTATAAATTTTAGTTATGAAATCTGATATGTGTGTGGTACCATGCAGATAATGTGTATCAAATTATGAACAATTGTATTAATATATGATTTTTAAAAAAGTTAGCATAAAGGATCTTTGTATTTCTTACTATTTTGTGTATATTTTACTTGAAATATAAATTTTACGTAGGACCTGCATCAGTGGGAATGGATTTCTCATTTGTTGGTTTTGAACATGTTTATGGTATCCCTGAGCATGGTGATAAATTTTCCTTAAGAACTACAAAGTAAGCATTTTTTTATTAAGTACAGAAGTTTTTAAATTAGACTTTGAAAAATTCAAATAGTTTTCCCTATAATTTTTATCACAATTGTAATTTTTAAATATGTTTTGTTAGATTATTCTTAAATAATTCAATTTAGTTTTTTTAATGCTAATGATTTTATTTTAAATATACTTTCTAAATAAGATATATTTTTTTTTTTTAAATTTTACATAATTTTTTTTTCTTCAATTTGATTATCAATAATTTTGTAATGTAACATTTTAAAGTAATTTTTATCTAAATTTATTATTTAATTTTACTATTCTTTTGTGTAACTTGGCTTATTGTAAATAATAAATTAAATATTGGTTAATTTTACAGGGGGCTACTGATCCATATCGATTATTTAATTTGGATGTCTTTGAATATGATTTGAACAACCCAATGGCTTTATATGCATCAATACCTTTTATGATTGCTCATAGGTGAGTATTAGAAATGTTTCTATTCTTCTTTAAATTATTTTAATTGAAAAATAGAATTTTTTACTTGTTCTGATTATATTATGAAATAAGAGTTTTATAAATTTACAGGTCTATAAGGTATGATATTTCTTTAAATTATCAGCTAACAAAATAAAAATGCTTTTAAATATAAATACATATAATCACAGCAATTATGTGAAATTTAATTGCAGATATAGCAGGTATGGCATTTTTTTTTTTAATTAATCGAACAATTTTATTTTGGTGGTTTCAATTATAATTTTAAAATCATAATTTATCTATAAATTTCAGGGCAAGAAGGTATGATATTTCATATCAAATATAAAGAAAAATATACTAATAATTTATAAAATACGATTTAGTACAACTTGCTGTTAAACATATAATTAACTGCTATTATTTTGAAACATTTCAGGTTTATGAGGTATGATAAATTTTCATTAATAAAGTTTGTTTTTCTCCTTTGTATTTAATCAGATCTAAATGAATACATATTTCTGTAAAATAATATTAATCATATATAAATGCATCAAATATAAAATAATTTCAAGATCAGTTATTCTAAAGAATTTTCAAAATTAATTGTATTGCAAGCAAACTTTTATTGATTTTCCTGGGAAAAAAGGATTTCATCAGATTTATGGAGAAATACATTTTAATGGATTTTATGGTGTTGAAAATTTATTGAATGTAATTTACATAATTTGTCATTTATTTTTTGGGTTTTTTTCCCTTAAAAAAAAAAAAAAAAAAAAAAAAATTGTGAAGTTGTATCATAGAGAAAAATTGTAATGTGTATTGATTAACAATCAATTTTAATCAAGATCAGTAAAAGCCTTACTGATCATGCTATTTAAGAAAATACTGATTATATTAATATTATGTAAATGTTAATACATATGTTTAAAAAATTTTAATAAGGTTTTTCAAAAGTTAACAGTGTATATATATATATATATATAAATTGTATGTTTTTTCACTAAATTATGTTTTTTTAATTATTTTTATAGTGCAACAAACACTCTTGGAATGTTTTGGCTGAATGCTGCTGAAACTTGGATTGATATTGAAGCTCCATCTAATCAAGTAAATTTTTATTTTTTAACAAATTATTGGGTTTTTTATATTTCATTCTTTTTTTCCTAATGATGTTTCTTTATAATTAGTTAAGACAAAAAGAAGTTTGTTTTGATTTTAAACTACATTAAAAATAAAAGTTTAAAGGAATTTAAATATAATTTTATGTAATTTGAGCACACCTAAATTTAAACTAATGCAAATAAAAAAAATTCCTTATTAAATATAATGATTTCAAATAAAATTGTAAAACGCATATCTGTTGAATATGTATATATTTTAATTTAATGATTATAATAACATTTTAAAATATTTATGAAAATTTTCACTGGAATTGATTTAAATTGTCAAAATTATACTCTAATCTTATCATGATGAAGTTAACTATTTTAAGTGTTAAATATTTTCAAAAGTATTTTACTTAATGCATTAAATTCAAAAATGTAATACAATTAAGATTTTTTTATACCGAAACTTCATAAATTCAAAATAAGATATACTGAATATATTTTGTTACAACAAAGAAAGGTCTATTAAAACTTTAAGAAAATTCTTGAAATCAAAATTTTTATATTAATCAAACAGTGATTTAATAATAGAGTATTAAATCTAAAATTTATGTAATTTGCTTTTAATTTATTTTAGGGTGTTGTATCTTCAATTGTGGAGTTTGTTAAAGGAAGTTCTCTTCCTCAACGAGATACCCACTGGTTTTCTGAAAGTGGCCCTATTAATGTGTTTTTTCTTCTTGGTCCTGGTCCTAAAGATGTCATGTACCAGTACTCCAAATTGACTGGCACTACTCCTTTACCTCCAGTAAGCAAAACACTTCAAAAATTTTAATTTTTTTATACGATTTTCAAAATTAAAATTGTAAGATTTGTTTTATTATTATTATTATTGTAAGCTATTTAATACCTTCTAATCTGATTTTTCATTAAAAATTCTGTCTACTTTTTATGTATAATTATTAAGATCTTAGTAATTTTTTTTTTTTTTTTATAGTTTGCTTTTCTAATTCAGCATGACTTCAAATTATGTTGCAACTTCATACTGCTTTTTTTTGCTTCTGTCTTATGTATTTCTATTTAAGCAAATAACTATTCAATTGGCTGATTATAACCTTTCAAAAGGATTATGTATAAAAAGAAATTTCATCTATATTTTTGGTTATCAATTTAAATGTTATTTGTAGGAGGAATTAGTTCAGTAATTCATTAAAATATAGATTCAATAATTACATAAAATTTCAACAAAATGCTAAAATTATCTTCATATTTCTGTTGTAAAAAAAAAATGGTTTAAATATATATTAACCTAACATTTTCTTGTATTTCTAGCTGTTTTCTTTAGGTTATCATCAATCACGATGGAATTATCGAGATCAAGATGATGTTCGAACTGTGGATGCAGCTTTTGATGAAAATGACATTCCATACGATGTATTGTGGCTAGATTTAGATCATACTCATGATAGAAAGTAATGTATTTTACTGATTCTAATTATTATAAATATAATACTTGACTTTTTATGATTTATATGGTTTCCAAATGTCTTTTATTGTATGAATTTTGATAGTTTTAAAGTGCGTCTAAAATTAAATTTTTTAAAATTGAAAATAGATTATATAGATAGATTATTGAAAATATATAACACTAACAATAACTAACACTTTTTATTAACAGCTATACATTTAAAGGTCAATACTTTTTAATTACAATTTTGAACCATTCTAAATGTTTATTGTATAAAATTAAAGAACTTCAACGTAGGTGTTATCATTTAATAAAAATTTATATTATTTTGTTCATTAAACAGCAGCTTATTTCAACACTTTACAAAATATTTGAAAATTACTATATATATATTTCTCAAAGTGTAGATTCCTATAATTTCCTCAATTTGGCTTACTTTCTGTATTTTTATAGGATGTACTAATACTAATACTGGAATTACTTTAACTGGAAAAATTTAATAAATTTTTTTAATTTTAAAAATTTTCTATGAACTCTTTACATTTTGGATAAGTTGTTAAAAAAAACTAACAAATTTTACTGTATTAACTAATATAAAAGCTAGCATTGCATAAAGAAAAATTAAATTATTTACCAACAGTCATTGTTTAAAAAATACTAAATGAATATTTTAATATCAAATTTTAAATCTCATTTTTTAATTTTTATGAACTTTTTTTAAGTTGTTAAAAAAATCTAAAATACAATATGTATTGCATATTTGTGTTTAAACAGTATTTTTATTTAAATGAATATTTTAATATCAAATTTTATTATATTGATAATTTTTTTTATCTTAAAATGCAATTATTTCTTATAATTATCATTTTAATTTTTATATAATTTAAGAAAGCCAAAGAATCTTTTTAATTTTTTTTATTATTTAAGAATTATTTATATAAATAGCACATACATAGGAGTTTTCCTTCCTGCTTGCTCACTAAAAAAATGAGGGTACTTTACAATAATTAATTTTTAGTTTTGAAAATGAATAATCAGAAATATATATAAACAAATTAATACATGCGTAGGAGCATAAACTTCTACTGACGTATTGATAATATATCCTATATAGCATTTATATTTAAGAAAAATAGAGAATCTATTCCAAGTAAAATACTAAATGGAAGATTTTTTTTTTTTTAACTTAATAATCACATGAAGTGATTTCTATTAAATTGACTGACACATATGAAATCATTGATGCTTCATTATAAATAATATCAATATCAAATAAGACTTTTTAAAAAAATATTTATCTATATATGCCATTGTAATTCTCTACGATTAATGGTAAAATTATTGGAAGTAAAAAACATTGATTTGCAATAATATAGCAGCAATTCTACTCAATCACCACACAATATACTAGTTTCCTGGTGGTTGGTAAAATGACTGCATCTTATGAACAAAGAAATTTAGAAAATTTTATCACATTCATAAAAGTTTTCAACCAATGATGCAGGAAACTAGTATAAATAAGAAAAAAAAAAAAAAATTGCAGATCATAAATGACAGTCAGATTTATGTAAATGTTTTTGCATAACTGTCTATTGTAAATATTATTTTTGCTAAAGAGGCAGTAAAATTAATATTCAGTTTCTTGTTAGATTTCAAGATGAAAATTATTAAGAGGAATTTGTGTATAATTCTTTTTCTTGTGACTTCAATAGCATTTGCGTATAAATGTTGCCATTCTATAGAATAGGAAAAAAATTATTTAGGATATAATATATTTAAATGAAATTATTTTTAGAAGGAAATATTGTTAATTATTACATAAACACAGTTATGATTTATTAAATACCAGTATACTATACTATTTACAGTTATTTTTAAATATATTTATTTTCTTTTCAGATGTGATGTGATATTTGATTTTAAAAAATTAATTGTTAATTTTGAGTTGCCAAAAATTAGTAATTTAATGTTATAGAAATAAATGTATTTTTTCCACACAACTTATTTCATTTTTTACATTCTTTATTTATACAGGTACTTCACTTGGGAACCTTTTAAATTCTCTGACCCCATTGGCATGATAAATAACCTAACTGCTAAAGGTAGAAAAATGGTTACTCTCGTTGATCCTCATATCAAAAGAGATAATAGCTATTATATCCACAAAGAAGCTACAGACAAGGGTTTCTATGTTAAAAATAGGGACAATAATGACTATGATGGATGGTGCTGGCCAGGTTCCTCTGGATATCTAGATTTCTTAAGTCCAGAGGTTAGAAATTGGTGGGCTACAAAGTTTGGTTTAGATAAGTATCAAGGATCAACTCTTGCTTTATACACTTGGAATGACATGAATGAGCCATCTGTATTCAATGGACCAGAAGTTACAATGGAAAGAGACTGCAAGCATGTGGGTGGATGGGAACATAGAGATATTCATAACATCTACGGAGAACTTATGGTAAGTTAATTTTTCTTTTCTTATGTGTGTATATGTGCTTAATATCTAAAATTTATTCATTATTATCTGCACTAATTTATCCTCACAGTGATATCTAGGTTTAAAAACTGTTTTTAAGCTGTATCTTAAAACATAATTTTTCGTTGTACTGGGAAAAAAATACAAATACAAAAAATTAAAGTATGGAAGCTTTCATTGGTTACATCCAATCTTATCAAATTTTAATTGTCTCTATGTTGAATATGTGTTGAGCAATATCCCCTTTTAAAAAAATAGATAATTTAATATAAATCAAGTATATATATATATATATTATTTTTTTTTTTTTTTTTTTTTACACTGAAACAAATATGTATGAGTAAGTGGTGTTAATAATGCTGTTATAAAGTGAAATGTGGCAAAAATAAGTCAAAGTATAACTTAATATTTTGTAGATGTGCAATTTTTATGCTTTTTTTTTTTTTTTTTTTTACTAAAAAAAAAGAAAATTCCTTTAATTGTTATTTGGTTTATTATGCTCTTTATTCAAATACCGTTTCTTTTATTCTACATATTTTTATTTCAGACATTTAATAATGCAAATATATATTTATGTAATATTTTTATAAATCAATAGTAATGCCTTGCCAATAAGAAATTTTATGTATATATATTTTATTATAAATTTGTATTTGTTTTGTTGTAAACATTAAGATTTTTATTTTGATTTCTTCGAATAGGTTATGTCGACATACAAAGGTCATTTAATGAGAAGCAATGGAGCCCAAAGGCCATTTATTCTGACTAGATCTGCATTTGCCGGCTCTCAGAGATTTGGTAATTTTTTTAATGATATTTTATTTCATATCAAAAATATTTTTGCTATTAACAAAAAATAACTCTTTAAGTAAAATAATTTTTGCATATTAAGTTATTTCTGTATTGTAATTATAACTCAATGACTTGACAGTGTTCATTTAACTTAAGATTATCTAACCCAATCCCAATGATTTGGACAATGATTTGGACAATAATTTGTAGTTAAGAATGTATTGTCTTTATTTATATATATATACACACACTAGTATGCATTTCCTGTTTTTTCAGTTTATTGAAACTTGTTCAATGTTTTAAAAATGTTTAGCAAAATAATCAATTATTATTCATTCATTTATGTTTTTATGGTGGATATAATAACTGTTGTTAAATTAATATATATGTATATATTTTCTGTTTCCATTGACAAAACTTTTCTTCAAATGGAATGCAAAGAATCTAAAATATTGGTACCACTGATAAATTCAATTTTTATTTTCCTTTTGATGCATTGTAAGGAGATATTATTGATCGTCTTCTAGCCCAGGCTATGTATGCTTTTTTTTTTTGGGCATTGCTTAATAACATTTAAAAGCTATGGGTTAAATTTTTAAAACTTTACACCTGATTATAATAAAAGAGCCTTTTTCTTATAATATGATAAATGCCTTTTTCTTTCCATCTTGCTGTTATTTAAAAATATGATAATTTCAGGAATAGTAGATATATCTTTTGGACTTATGTAAATTGAATATGATTTAAAAAAATTTAATATCTTGAATAAATTTGTTTGCTAAAAGAAAGCCACTAAATTTTATTCCACAGGTGCCATTTGGACTGGTGATAATATTGCAGAATGGAGCCACTTGCAATCAAGTATTCCAATGATTCTTAGTTTGAGTATTTGTGGAATGTCTCATTCTGGAGCTGATGTGGGAGGTTTCTTTAGAAATCCAACTCCAGAAATGGCACTGCGATGGTATCAGGTAATGTAAAGCATTGATAATATTCATCTATTTTTAATGTATTTAGCATAATAGGGAAGTTCTTATTCTTAACTATTATATAATTATAGGCAATAAAATTATATACTTTAATATCAATTTTTAACTTAAAAGTTACTAATAATACTCTTGCAAAATATTCTATTTTGCAAAAATGCATATCTAGTTTACATTTGTGGCAAAATATATCATAAGAAAAGTTAGTATATTATAGTTTGTAATAAGTACAAGAATAGTATAGGTTGTCGAAGTACAAGTTTTGTAATGAATTAAAATTTCTAGTAATCTAGATTCCTATTATATTTGTATTGTTAATATTAAATTTTCTTTTCCTATAGGCTGGAGCATTCCAACCATTCTTCAGAGCCCATTCTCACCATGAATCAAGACGTCGGGAACCATGGCTTTTCGAAGACAACATCAAGAACTTGATTCGAGATGCCATCCGTATCAGATATCCGCTCATACCCTATTGGTATACTTTGTTTTATGAAAATGAATTAAATGGGGTTCCTCCCATGAGACCTATATGGATGGAGTTTCCAACTGAAACAAACACATTTGATATTGATGATGAATACTTAGTTGGTATGTTGTATTTCTTAGAATTTTTAAGTATTCATTTAAATTGGATTTTGATTGAAAATAATCAGGTAATAAATTAATTATTGTTCAGATATGCACTATCTACTTTAGAATTCGGTACCATTACTGTTTACTTAATGCCATGTATAATGATAATATCCCTCAGTATTCACAGTCTTGCCACATATTAACCATCATTAATTCTATTTCTCTCCATGTTTAATGGCAAACTAAATCCTTGCTCTGAGATAGTAATAAATTATCTATGCTGCTGTTCTTTCTTCTAACAAATTTGACCATTCTGCTTTTGTTTTTATCGTTCATTCTATGCTCATTTTAGATGCTATTGAAATCAATTGTGTTCAGGGATGTTTCAAAATAGTTATATTTGAGTAAAAAAAATTAACTCTATTTAACACAAGTAATCATCAGTTAATGACAAATACTCCCTCCCACCTAAGGAGGATAATTTTTTTATAAATAAAAAATTAATGAAATAAAAATATCTAGTATTGTATTAAATTATTCTTGAATTTTTACACTTAAATATGCTTAAACTTTGCATTTAAAACTCATTAATTTGATAAGTTTTTTTAATGAACACTGTTTCCCAAAGCACTGTGTGATAATAAAGAAAATTAAAAAAGCAATAAATTAAATAAGTTAGGCTTTAAAAAAAATATAAAAGCATTTATAATATAATTTTGTTTTATCTAACATTTTGCATATATTTTCTTAAAAGTATGTTCTAGACTTAAAAAAAAAAATCATTAGCTGAAAGCAGAACTAATCATTATTTACCATATTTAACAAGATAATTTTTTAAATAATAAATTAGTTATACTATAACTCAATTTGGTTATTTTATTTTAATGTTTGAAAATTAGAAGAGAAGATTTACTAAAACTAAACAAACATGGGGTTAATGCTATTATGTTTATGCTTTATTCTAAAATTACCGTCTCTTTCAAATAAATCCAACATAAATTTTGTAATAAATTTCAGATCTAGCTTAGAAAATAAACATTGCAACAGTCTATTTAAAAATTATAAAATAACTTTTAAACATTGAATTACTGGTTTAATATGTGTTATTATATTTAATTTTATTTTAAATTTAGGATCTGCATTGCTTGTTAAACCTGTTACTGATTCTGATGTGTCCAGTATAACTGTGTACTTCCCTGGTAGTGGAGAGGTTAGTAACATATATATATATAATTTAACTTTACAAATAATAGCTAAGTGCTTTTGATGTTAAATTAGATCTTCCATTTTAAAATTTAATGTAAAATTTGTGTTTGCAGATTTGGTATGATATATCTACTTATCATAAATATGAAGGTGGGCGTTCAGTTACTATTCCTGTTACATTGGACAAGGTTTGTTCAATATTTTAACTATATAAATTATTATAGTTCTGTTTAGTTACATTTGTAAAATTGCAGTTATTTGCTTGAAATATGGATTAATAATGTAAACTATATGTGTTAGGATGGATTAAGAATCACATGATTTCCCTTGTTTAAATTAATAAAAACATCAGCCAGCAATTTTCTTTCTAACTTAAAACTAGATTTCCCAGAACAATCCTAATAAACAAATTCATTTTTTTTTTATTTTAGATTCCAGTATACCAGAGAGGTGGTTCTATTATTCCAAAAAAAGGAAGGATTCGTCGAAGTTCTTCCCTTACATATAATGATCCATATACTCTTGAAATTGCCTTGGACAATACTGTAGGTTACTAAAAATGTGATTCATATATATTTTTTTTTTTAATATTATTTTTAAAAAAGGAAATCATGTGTAATTTCTTTTAATAGGGCTCTCATGCTAATGGTACATTATATATTGATGACTTTAATTCATTTGAATATCGGCAAGGAAACTACTTATTGCTTCAATTTAAATATGACAAAAATTCAATCACTTCAAAGTAAGTGTTATGTTTATGTTATATTTTCTTTTATTAATGAAATCAATAAATTTAAAACTTTTGAGGTATTGTTAAAATTGATATTAATTGTTTTCATTAAGAAGGGGGAGGGTGTGGGTATTTTTATTTTTTTTATAAGTTTATTTCTACTTGAGATTAATTGTTTCAGTTTTTAAAATTTTGTATGTATTGTAACATTATTTAAACTTTCAGTTAATGTCCCCCCCCTTCCTTATGAAGTATTATTTATAAGTATGAGTTCTATTTTATAAAGAATATTTTATATCAAGATTGTTAAGTATTCTGTTATCATTAATTTCATATTAAATAATTTAGATGGAAGCTGTGGTTATGATTATAATAAGCTATTTTAGAATTTTGGTGCATAAATTTTGACTTATAGCATAAATTGTTCTTCAAATTTAAGTTACAAAATCTCTATTTTTTAAAAAAAGATAAAAATTGTGATGTTCCTTTTTATACAAATTTCTAATTTAATTTATTGTACGAGTTTATCAGTAATAATAATATTAGTAGGTAATAATGATCAGTAAGTAACTATCTATAAATATAACATGGGTTTTTTTATGCTGTCATTTTTTTTTTTTAAATTTTTTATTATAAGGTCAAAAAGAATTTTTCAGTCATTTTTTTATTAGACATATTTTATGTATATTTCATAAAAAATGTTTACTCATTATATTTTTTTAATAGGATTATAGGTGGTCCAGGAAAATTTAAAACTAATGCTTGGTTAGAAAAAATTGTTGTAATTGGTGTACAGAAAATTCCTACATCTATACGTATATCAAGTAAAAGTAGGTTTTTATTTTCTTAGCTTTTAAAATTGTTTTGCAAAGTAAAACAGAGTTCAATTAATTATTGTTTACATTTTTACATGTTAGTAAAATGTGTAACATTCAAGATTTTGAAATTCATTAATTAATAATTCATTCATTCATTATTCATTGTTGGTTATAGATCATTTTTACTTTTTACAAGAATCATGTAGAGAGATGATTTTAACACTAAATTTGTATGCAATTCCCATTTAATTCAATTTTAAAAAATCAATTCCAAGCTAAACCTTTTATTTAAAAATATTGTGATATATTTAATGAAATCTACTACTAAAATGCTGTTGAATCAGTTTAGAGAGAAAATATAATAAATAGCCTTTAATATACATAGAATTATAGTATTCTAAATAAAAAATTGCAGTGTATAAATTAAAAAGTTTATTTATTTTCCTGTATAATATTTCTTAAGTAAATATTTATTTATAAATATATTTAATATCTTTTGATTATATTAACTTTACATGCTGTTATTTTAGTTTTAAATCCAAAACAAATTGATTTTCCATCATGTTATCACATTAAAATTGTTTGAATTTATTGAGTTTAAAATCAAATTAAGCAAATATTTTGAAAATTTGCATGTCAGCCAAAAATATGGATGATTAAAGTATCTTCAGTTATACAAAAGATGATTTGACTAGATTTACTTTGAATAATTGTGTTAAGCTGTCTGATGAATCTTTTCCTCTAGCTTTATAAGAGCAAATGTGAACCAATTTGTTTTTGTAAATTCAGGAACTTCTTTAAGGAAGTAGTGTGTATTCTAAGTTCCCCACTTATGGAGGGTTTCAAATTTTATTTGTAGTTAAAACAATAAGAGCCAACAAAAAAAAAAAAAAAGAGTTCATCTAATAATGTGTGTATGTACTTTTTAATGGCTATTGATGAAATGAAGCAAATTGTAGTGAATCTCCTACAAGCTGACAATATAAGTGGTATATTAAATTATTATTAATAGAAAAAAAAGTATAAGACATGTAAATATCTTTGCATATTTTAGAATGAGCATAGTTAAAATATCTTGCAAGAAATAAAACTTAAGTCATTGGTTCTTAACCAAATGTGCATGGGCTTCATTGAGAGGGTTTGTGAATTAATATATTAAAAATATATACTTGCCTTATTTTCATTGACCTATAATTAAATCTAGCATTTCTGCATAAAAAATATGTAATAAATTATTATAGCCTTAGTTATCCAAATTAAATAAATTGCTTCTCTATCGCACCAATTTAATTCAAAATAAACATCAGTGTATGCATTAATAATGTTTTATTAATAAATGTTGAAATGTACTATACTGTTTAATGTTTTTTATTATTTTATTTGCCTAAAAAAGCATATGTACTAAAGTTGTATCATATATTTAATATAACTGATATAATTAATTTTATTTTATTCATTTGAAAATGAGATTCTTCATGGCAATAACTTTAATCTCAAAAGTTTGTTGTACAAAATAATTATGAGCCTTTGCTAAAAGTTTATACTTATAAAAGTTTATATATATATCTATATAATCATATTCTTTTACTCGAAAATTTATTATTTATATATGTTGATTTTTGCATTAATTATTTTTCAGGTATTAAAACTAGTGAACTTTTATTTAAATATGATGAAGGTAAGCAGAAATTAGTTATAAGAAAGCCTGGTGTAAACATGGGTGAAGAATGGAAAATAACTTTCTAATTGAATAAAAGATGCCTTGAAGGTGCTGGATGCCGTCTGCATCAAGAATATCATTGTTATGTCTTACAAAAGGTTACATATATTAAAACATTTTGCTTTGAGACTTTTTGAAATCATTTACCTACTTTACAATGCTCATAAATTTACTGTGTTGATTATAATTTGTTGGGTTGTATCTTGAGTTAAAATAATTTAACAGAAAGCATGTTTTTGGATTGAATTTGAAATTTATTTTTCTTATTTACATTTGTATTTTTCTGAAAATATTGAATAAATATATATTTAATTTGAATCTTAAAATTCAATGACCATGATATGTGATTTTTAATTTCTACAAAGGGATATATTACTCAAGAAGTTTTTATGAAATGATAAGTTTTAGATATTTAGAAATTATTTAATATATAAAGTGCATGTTTTGATAACTATTTAAAATTCAATCCCGTTTTGCTGTTTACAAATTTTGAAGAAAAAAAATTTATTATATTCTTTGTTAAATTAGGTTTGTTTAAGAATTTATTTATATTGCATTTTGAAGTTTTCTTAAAATAGAAGGAATCATGTCAGTTATAAATCGAACAATTAAATGTTTTGTTTATCCCATGTCTTTTACATTTTTTCTTATATTTTTGTCAAAAGTTTTGTCTAGTTATTGTTCCCATATCAAAAATTATTTATTTACTGAAGAAATAATTAAAAATGTTCTAATATGTTCAGAAAGAAGGCATAGTAGCTTAAAAAAAAAAGCAATTTAATAATATTGGTTTAAAATTGTTTAATTTTAAAAATAACGGATTTTTAAGTGTATAAGAAGAAAGGATATACTTTTAGAAGTATTTTATACAATAATTCGTGATTGAATTTTTATTCTTAATTCTAAAATATTGAATATAAAATCACTTGGAAGCATTTATTAATTGAATGTCCATTCTTTTGGTAAAATTAATTATAATTTGCTTCTTATTTTTTGATATGTTTATTTTTCAATTTTATTTAGATTAATGTAAATATCTTTAAGCTATTATTAGTACTTTTCTATTGTATTATTATTATTTTATTTTTATTTTATTTTTTTGCATCTCTAATTATTTGCCAATTTTTTATCTCAGTTTTGTTTGTAGATTGAAATAATAAAATATTTATTATTATCTAAAAAATACATGCACACAAATTAGTCTCATAGTCTATTGTAAATAAAAGTTCTTACCTCCAAATAATTACATTTCATTTAACTAATGCAATAGTCCAAAAATTTAGTAAATGTCAAACTTTGGAAACTTTTATTAGGAAAAGCCTTCCTGATTTGAGTCTGAAATCAAGATTTGTTTCAAAATACCATAAATTAATAAGTAAAATAATTTACAAAATTAAACTTTTCTTGGTGATCAAAATAAATATTTCTTTAAATAAGTTTAGATTAAAATGTACTGCTCTAACCTTGTTAACCTCTCTTTAATCCAGCATTGGATAGTTTAGCTAACTTGGCAATAAACAGCGTTTGTTGACCTTGATACCAGATGGCGATACGATGCTGCTCGCATTTTAAAATATATACACATTAAATATGTATATTAAACACATAAAATATGTTCATGTTTAATTTTTTATCAGTGCTTTATCTTTTATATTGCTCTTTAAACTATATTGGCATTCAATGATCCAACAAAATTACTAATACAACATGGCCATTGTCCTGAATGTGCTGGATTAAAGAAAGGTTACTGTATTTGGAAAGTTGCATTAATAATGCATAGTCTTATCTATCTTGAAATTACTTTTTTTTTACCTCCTAGATGTATTCAAATAGTATATTAGCATAAAAATCCTTAAATGTGTGGATTCCATATCTCATTATCACTCTGAACTGCTGATAGCTGTTCAACAATGGATGAAATCTCCGGTGACCTTACAGTGGCTACTCAATATTTCCAGAACTTGTAGTTTGGAAATTCCATGTGCCTTTATAGACGTGTGTTCCATGTATATTCTCATTAGCTTATTAGTTCAGTACTTAATTTAAGATATCATTGCCAAGGTGCCTGAAAATTGAGACGAGAAAATCCACTTTTCATTCTTGATGTCAGGCACTTAAAAAGCAGTCTTTTTCTGTAGTGCCATTTATGTGTATCTCTTTAATGATGCTTATTGTCAATGTGGCACCTTAAGCTTTAAAATCGAGGTGTTTGTGTCGTTAATGTGTGTTGAATGATAAATCCGGTGAAACTTTTGTTCTTTATCATCACATCACATTACCTCCACACAGTAATTTTATTTTATTTTTATAGTTGTAGTAAATGCTTCCAAGTAAGAAATAGTTTTAAGTTGCATGTTAACATTTTCTTTTACATAGAATTAAATCACATTTCATAAATTTTTTTTAATAAATCTGTGATAACTCCCAATGGTGTTTATTCACTTATAAATTACGATATAATCCCAAATTCAAAAATTCTGATAAAAAAAAGTTTGAAGTGTCTTACATGAAATTGTACATGTATAAGAAAATTTTATTTTCATTTTTGATTGATAATTTTTTGATAGTGCAAATATTATTAATTTTGTAAATAGTTTCTTTTACACTTCACTTGAGTTGTTACATCACATCAACATTCATCATTCTATCAATTAAAATTATTCAAAATGGACTCCCCCACACACACACCAAAAAAAGATGTATGAAATGCTTCATAAATTTTAGGTAATATGTAATATTGGATACAGTAGATGCTTCCATATCTGATCATTAGAATAATGGTCATTATTTCACTCAAACAGTTTTCATATTTAAAAAAAAAAAAAAGGTCACTATCATATTTTCATGCATTCAATTATATAGGTCTCCTTATGTAAAAATTTGTATTAATTTGTTAATTTTGGCAATGTATCAGTCACAAAGTGCCTATGTGATAAAATATTACATATACCTCCACATCTTAAAAATGAATTGAATTCTTAAAAGGAAATTGTTTAAAATTTAAAAGGATCATAATATGTAAAGTTAAAGCAAGAAATGAAATCCTAATATGATTGAAAGTTAGAATTTAGTTAGCTATCAAAAAATAAAAGAATTAGAAAAAATTACAGTTTTCCTACCTAGGGACCATTATACATTTATTAATTCTATTTTACTTGAATTACATTTTCAGTTCTACTAATTATTATATTGCTGAATTTTGCTATGATAACGGTTACCTGTATAAGGTTTGGTCTTCATTTGTTTTTAGTGTTTTACCAATCAGTAAGTAGCTATTAAAAGTGAACTGTCTTCTTTCTGAACAAAAATGTTTTTCTAGATTCTCTATTAAGTAGAATTTAAAAATTCCTTTATGAAATCTAAATTATTATTTTCAAGGAATATGTACCCATTTTTTTTTAGATGCATCATCACTGACATTTCAGAATGATTCTTTCACAAAATTAAAATAAAAAGTTCAAATCTTTCACATTTTTTTTTCTCTCTTCTCTTTTTTTGTGAATAATAACAAAATGCATTGAACAAGTTCAAAAAAATTTTAGATGAACCCTGATTTATGAAATATACTTTATTCAACTTGCTATCTTCATTGTGAACTTACTTTTATTTGTTTTTTGTTATAATTATAAGTATCTTATATATTTACATGTCTTAAGTATTTACATATATTTATGTAGTAATGTATAATGCAAGTTATGTAATAAGTTATTAATTCTAGTTATCTAAATGCAATTGTCAAATGATTTCTTTGCATTTTCAATACAGAAAGTGATTGTGGATTAGTCATAAAAAAATATGGATTTAGTTTCTTGTTTTTATGTTTGTTTTACTGTGAAGCAAAGCTATGTTGTGATTTATTTTTCTTGCAAGAGTAATGAATCTATGTAATGTCTGAAAATCTAATCTTTTTTTTTTCCAGTTTATACAATGAATGAATTGGTATTTAAGAAATATATTTAGAAAGATCCTAAATATCAAATTTATACTTTGAATTTAATTTCCATCTTAAATGTGCAGCACTGAATAAAGTATTTTTCATAAGGTTTGTTTTATTTTTTAGAATAGCTTTCAGTGTTCTACAATTTTGTTTTATAATCCAACGCTTCAAATTATGTTCTAGAAAACCCAATATTCATGTGAAGGAATTTTAAATTTAATTTCAATTATAAATTATAGAATATTATTGCTGTATGAATTTAAAATTGATGGAATACAATAAACCCAAAAGAACATATTTATCAAATCCTAGGCAGTACTTATTGGAGCTAAGTAGTTAAAATAATATTTGATGATTCTGATCTACTAAAAGGTTTTATTTTATTAAAAAAATTTTTAATAAAAATTACCATTTAAGTTAACCAGGATAAGATATGAGTATACATTTAAATTGGATAACACCTCCCCCCCCCCTTGCCCTTTCTTCCATCTTATTACACAATTGAGTCCCTTTTTTTTACCCATTATAAGATTTAAGATTTGTTATGTATCTTAAAATTAAAATCAAAAATTTTTCAGAAAAAGTTTTATTTTTGTCAAGTGCTATAATATACCCATAGAAAGGAAGAAGTAGTGATTTTTCTGATATTGAAATACTCCTGTGGAAAATTCAGACTTGGGACAGTGACTTGAATTGAGCCAAGCTCCCATTAAATCTAATAGTTTTTTAAAGCTTGTAGCACATGGTAGTTGTACAAATTATAATATGCTTTCATGTCAAATAAAGCAAAGGAAAAAGTCTTCTGTAATTCGATTCATTCATTAACTTCAATGAGGAATGTTTTAATTTTTTTTAAATAGATGTTATATAAAAATATCCAAAAGGAGAAAAAAAAAAAATTCATTGAGGGGTATACCTCGTGGGAGTCATAGAATAGGGTTCATGCATCTAGTGGAATTTTACGTAGATTCTTTCGAATAACCACTGGAAAAATGTAAAGATTTATCATCATCCCTAAAAAAATATATTTAAATTTTTATCTTGTAGAATTTTTATTTTTGGTATATTATGAAGTAGAATTTTGATTTCATGTTAAGCATACAGTAGTTGTGCCATCAGAAGAAGAATTGTATATTTAATTAGAATGGTATAATGCTATATATTTCTTAAAAATGTCAAAAAATATTCAAATGTTGTTTTCTTTATATATATATATATACTGGTGGAAAATGAAATTCAACACAAATTCATTTAGAGGATTCGCATTTAGACAAAGCATTTGCACAGTTAACATTTATTTCATTAAAGTTTCAAGGTCACATTTTAAAATATTTTTGGAAAGAACCATTTCAAATATGAAAATGGTGGTACATTAATAACTGTTTTTAGTTTCCACGATTTTAAATGCAAGCATGCATTGTGTCGTATGAGTGCTGTATACCATTTTGTGGGAGTGAGTTCATACTTGTTACACTTTGTCAGTCAAATCAGTAAAAGGGCCGTGTTAGTGCAATAGAGCTACGAATGAATGTTCTTTTCGCGATACTGCCAGGATGTATCCCCTACGCATGTTTATCGGCAGCATCATGGGAAGGTACTGTCACAATAAGATCGGGGCTGGTCGACACGACCACTACTGAGAGGTAAAACAGCCTATTGGCACTAGATGACTCGGCGAACAATAACAAATCGGTTATTTGAGGGACAGCCCAAATTCAGATGTCCTGTAGCAGACAAAGGGATGTCAAGCTAGAACTCATTGGAAGGTGGAATGGGGATCTGTTGTATTCTCTGATCATAATCGTTTCTGTCTCGATGCCAATAATGACCGTATGTTGGTTAGGAGGTGGCCAGGTCAGTGCTTGGGGCTAATCTGTTTACGCCGCAAACATTCTGGACATATACTAGGAGTTATGGTCTGGGAGTAATTACCTAAAACAGCAGGAGCAGTTTTGTTGTTATCCCGCGCATCATCATAGCAAATTTGTACGTTAGACTGATAAATGAACTGGTTGTGCTGCCATTTTTTGGTTACTATTCCAGGGGAGTTTTTCAACAGGATAACTCTCCATCCCATACCGCTGCTGTCACCCAACACTGCTCTACAGAGTGACAACAAATCCAGCGTCATCTACAGCCAGCATGAACCATTGCTGATTTAACAGACCAAGACATGGAACTCTATTCCACAAAAATAACATATTGCATGCAGGTTGCATTTAAACTCGTGAAGACTACAGCAGGGGCAACGGGCGTACCGTTACGGAGTTCCAATATTGTTTTAAGAACCACATCTTAAAAGTTTGTTTAAATATCTGCACTATTGTAGTTGCTTAAATTACAGAGTAAAAATATTAAAGAAAAAAAAAAGAATTTAAGAAAAACATCTGCTTGAGAACAATTAAAGCAGGAGATCGAGACTACAGCGGTTATTAATGTACTGTCATTTCACATTTGAAATGACTCTTGTCACGCATGCTTTAATCTATGACTTTGGAATTTTAATCAAATAATATGTTAGCTAGACAAATTCTTTGCCTAAACTTCATTCCTCTAAATTTATGTGTGTTGGGATTTCATTTTCTAGTATAATTCCAAGTATATAATCCCTATATGTATTTACCAATGGTAAGTAATTACAAAACAGTTTTATTAAAAAGGGCGCATGTGATGGTTGAACTTGGTACAATGGTAAATTATGAATGAAAAGATTTCGTTTATTTACAAATGTAATGAGTTCTTTTCCGTAACGTAAACAGTTTTCATTTCCTCCCCCTTTAACTATAGTCAATGTTAGTTGAAGAATAAGGTTTTTTCATAAAATAAAATAGTGCTGATTATGGCAAGCCCTTTGTTATAATTGTTGGGATAATGTAGTTTTCCATTTTTCTAATCAATATGCAATTTTTTTTTGCATTGTTTATTACTGTTAATTTATATATTCGAAATAATCAATGATGATTGTGTCTGAATCTCTCATAGATAACCAGGTTTCCGGTGGGAGTTTTCAACATTTCTCCTACGAATCATAAATATAGATCAGTTATTGCTTAATATACTTCCGGAAAATATTTATCCCTCTATATGTCAATTTGTTTGCGGAGGCCTGTTGGTCGAGTGGCTAGCGTTCGGTACCACAGGTTTCGGGTTCGAGTTCCGGCGGTGCCATGGATGTATTTAGTGGTTCGGAATCCCGGTCTAACAGGATCGTGGAGCGTTGCGGTGGTATCGTTACTCCGTGTCCGTGGCTTATCTTCAAGCTACACGTACCCCCAGGGTAGTGATAAATGAGTAAAGTCTGTGCACCACTTGCCTTAAGGCATCAAAGACAACTGTCTACGTGTTTGCCAGCTGCATTAGAAAAAAATATGTCAGTTTGTGTCACATTTATATACACACCAAACTTACCTCCAAGTTGCTTATGTATATATAAAAAAAAATTGCTTATTTAAAAGCATTATCACTGGAGGAGCGGGGATTTGAACCCCGGACCTTTCACATGCGAAGCGAACGCTCTACCACTGAGCTACACCCCCACGTTCAATATGCCTCAAGTATCAAATATTTCTCATCATGCTTTTCTCTAATAAATCACTCCAATGTGCTTAGTGACAGGTGCACGAGCTCTTTCCTTGATGTATGCATAGCTTGATTTCCCTAATGCGGTCATTTTATCTGGGGATTGTTTCCCGCCAATAGAAGGAATGAATGCTTAATTTTTTTAAAAGTAATTTACAAATATGTTGTTATATTATTAAAAAAATGTTGATGATATTATTCGTTGACATATACATTTTTATTTGATAAATTTACAAGGGAGCCTGCATCTGATGGTACAATTAAAACAATATCCATTGGAAATTCACAAACATTATGAATTGTGTAAATGTCGTTGTATATTGCCGAGTACTTGGCTATCATTTATTTACCCATTGATTCTGCAGATTTAGCGTTATTCAGGATGCTCCGTGGTTTGGTTTGGTTGTCGCTCTACGGTCATTTTGTGCACACTTTAGGCGAAACGGACTGGGACCTACAGTTTAATGTGGATTCCGAACCACTAACAAACATCCATCCACCGCCAGGATTTGAACCTGAAGTCTGTGGTACCAACAGCTAGAATGCACTGTGGAGAACTGGTACATTACACCAATTAGAGGTAGGAGGAAGGATTAATGTTTTCCGGTGAGAATTTTTAAGTGTTAGTGCTCTGTATTTGAGTGTTGTTTTGAAGATAACTTTGACCAAACAGAGTGACTATTTGTGCACATGTATTCAATACAATTTTCAACGAAATTATTTTCTTACGAAACCAAGAAATGTAAAACATTTGCATTTTACAAATTAATACACTGTATTTGCACAATATAGGAATTTTACATTTATTAGCTGAGGAAAAATAACTTTTCTTACATTTCAGTCAATATTTTAAATTTATAATTGCAATAAATTTCAATTCAAGGAAAACAAATTAATTGGATTTACATTAGATTTCAGCTTTAACTAGGTGATTCGATTTTTATGTTACAAACGGTTTCATTATTTTCAAAAGAAACTGAGGATATCAAAATGGAATTTAAAATATAAAATTTCTAGATTTTAAAGCTGAAAATTGTAGATTGAATTATTATACTAACTATACTACTCTTTATAAACTAAATTAAGGATACAAAACAAAATTTGAAATTGTACTAATTGCAACAAATATTTAAAAAACATGAATATTTTTTTTACTGATCTTCTTTTTCAAGAAGCAAATAGTGAAAAAATCAAATTTTCTTTTAAAGCGGAGAAAAGTTATAAATATTTGTCTGGCAGCAGTTTATTCGAATTAAATTGGTTGAAATTCAGAGGGTCAGGAAAAGAAAAGAAAAATAATAAATTAATTCAAATCACAGGGGTCTTTGGGATTTGGCGTCAAAAAAAAATCTCTTCACCAAAGTGCGCCAAGTTAAGGGTTGCGGTTGTAAGTGAAGTGAACTGCAAACAATACAAGAAACTCGGGTTACCACATTTAGAGACGCCATAAAAAAAGTTGCCACACCCCAGCGGCTCTTATTTTGCTATTTGATCATTAATAAATATAAAAGATAATCGACATATTTGGACGTTGAAGTGAGATAGTAAAATAAGAAATGAAAATTTTCATGTTTCAAGATACTGAAACTGCAACTGAAAATACAGATTGATATACACTGAAGTGACAAAAGTCATGGGATACCTCTTAATATCGTGTCGGCCCTCCTTTCGTCCGGCGAAGTGCAGCAACTCGACGTGGCATGGACTCGACAAGTTGGAAGTCTTCTGCAGGAATATTGAGCCATGCTGTCTCGATAGACGTCCATAATTGTGAAAGCGTTGATGGTGAAGGATTTTGGGCACGAACAGACCTCTCGATGATGTCCCATAAATGCTCGATGGGATTCATGTTGGGCGATCTAGGTGGCCAGATCATTCGTTGGAATTGTCCAGAATGTTCTTCAAACCAATCGCGAACAGTTGTGGCCCGGTGACATGGCGCATTGTCATCCATAAAAATATCGTTGTTTGGGTAAAATGGCTGCAAGTGATCTCCAAGTAGCTGAACATAAGCATTTCCAGTCAATGTTCGGTCCAGTCACACCAGAGGACCAAGTCCATGACATGAAAAACAGCCCACACCATTACGGAGCCACCACCAGCTAGAACAGTGCCTTGCTGACAGTTTGGGTCCATGGCTTCGTGGGGTCTGCGCCACACTCGAACCCTACCATCAGCTCTTACCAACTGAAATCGTGACTCATCGGAACAGGCCACGGTTTTCCATTCATCTAGGGACCAACCGATATGCTCACGTGCCCACGATAGCTGCAAGCGATGTCGTTCTGTCAGTAAAGGCACTCGAGTCTGTCTTCTGCTGGAATAGCCCAAGAAAGCCAAATTTCTCCGCACAGTTCTAACAGACAAGTCCCTTGTACGTCCCACATGATTTCTGCGGTTATTTGACGCAGTGTTGCTTGTCTGTTAGAATTTACGACTCTTTGCAGACGTCGCCGGTCTCGGTCGTTAAGTGCAGGCGGTCGACCACTGCACTGTCCATGGTGGGATGTTATGCCTGAAATGTCATACTCTCGGCACACTCTTGACACAGTGGATCGGGAATGTTGAATTCCCTAACGATTTCCGAAATGGCATGACCCATGCGTCTAGCTCCAACTAACATTCCGCGTTCAAAGTCTGTTAATTCCCGTCGTGCGGTCATCATCACGTCAAAACCTCTTCACATGAATAACTTGAACAGAAATGAAAGCTCTGCGGAAACACTGCGCATTTATACCCGTTCTACGCGATGCTACTGCCATCTGAAAATTTGCTTATTGCTATCCCATGACTTTTGTCACTTCAGTGTATATCAGTTGTCGTGGTGGTGAATGACCTCAGATAAGGATTGCTGACTTTTGAAAACAACTTTCTGAGGAACTTTGAATTTTTAGTTTAGAATTATAACCAATACAGTTAATTATTAAAATATTGGCCAAATTGCAAAATAGGGGCAATTGGGCTTTTTTTGTGGCGCCAACTGAGTGATAAGACACCAAATGTGTCTTATCACTCAGTTTGTAATTCACTTCACTTGTAATCGCAACCAGTTACTTGGCGCTCTTTGGCAAAAAGATTTTTGACGCCAAATCTTAACGGCCCCTATTCTGAGATTTTAAAAAACATCTACTATGCAATGTTAGGATAGAATGTTATCTGTGCTGATACTTACAAGTTTCTCATAGCTGAGAGAATCTTTGGTAAATAAATTTCCAAAAGAATCTAATTTTTTTAGCATAATTTTAATTTTAAAGAAGTCTAATGTACATGTGTTAATATCCCTTAAAAAGTTAAAAACGTTTTTTAACATGATTAAAAATAAAATTAAAAAAAGACAATCGCAGCATTGTTATGCTGATTTGGGCGTGAAACAGCCATGTTATTCACAAAAAAGTAATAGTTATTTTATGTGATTACCACATGTCAGATATCTGGATAAACATGATCAAACTTCGAGATCTTACATTACAAAGAAACTCCTATTTCTCTGTGTGTTGACAGACTTATAAGTCATTTCGCTTTTAAAATTCATTAAATCCAGTTTCAAATTTTTTAAGAATTTGAAAACCATCTTAACTACAGAATAAAAATTGGATAGTTACGTCGGTTGGCATGCATAATGACAGGCGTGTAACACTGCCAGAAAAATAACAGCAAAATCCTTAGTTTGCGAATATGCCTGGGGATAGTTTAGAAGAGAACATTTCAAAAAATTATTTAGCTATTGAGTTCGTTTCTTGAATGTCAAATGAAAGTGAAGCAATTTATTGAGTTATTAATGTTCGAATGAATGCTTAGGTTGTGCTTAAGACACCGAAAAGGATCTAATAAAGCAGAAAATCAACCAGTCTTCTCCAAAAGTAAGATTTATTTTCGATAAGGTTTATTTTTATTATTATTTTTTTTTAATTTATTTAATTATTTATTTTTATTTCCAAATGACTTGAACTCGTAAATACGTTTACAAATTAAAAAAAAAAACTTTGCTAACGTTGTGGAAATAATGTAAAACTCATCAAATATATATAAATTCAGTTTTATATCCATCTTAATTTATCATTATACAAATAAAAAAAAAAAACATTAAATCCGAAATATGAATAAACTGTTATTTCTTTCTTTCTAATGCAGCTGGCAAACACTTAGACAGCTTGGTCTTGGATGCCTTAAGGCAAGCGCTGCACAGACGTCACTCACTTGGCATTACCCAGGGGGCGCGTGTAGCTTGATAGTAAGCCACGGACGTGGAGTAACAATGCCCCCGCAACGCTCTACGATCCTATTAGGACCGGGACCTACGGTTTAAAGTGGATTCCGAACCACTACAAACACCCATGGCACGGCCGGGATTCGAACCCGGTACCGAGTGCCAGAGCGCTAGCCACTCGACCATCAGGCCCCTGAATAAACTGTTATAAGCGTAATAAAAAAAATTGTAGTTTTTAAGATCTATACATAGTAAAAATGGAGTGCAACGTAGATCTACATCCTTGTGATGCATTCCGGGAAATGTGTGATACGGCAAAATGATCTACAAATGCGGAGATCGTGACGGTCAATTGGCTAGCACTCTGCCCTTTGGCCACAGGCTTCAGGTTCTAATCTTGGCGGTAACATGGATGTTTGTGAGAGGTTCGAATCTACATTTTGTTGGTCCCGACTAATGAACCCAAAGTGTGCACAAAATAGCGACAAACAGCGTACAACGACAAACCAATCTATAAATACGGCCTTCAATCTGGCTCTCAGTATAAGTTTCTGTGGTCACGATTGTCTCTGTAAGCGCCTTCACAGAATTAAACTGACTCCTGACCCTCTCTTGTCTCCTGTGTGATAACCAGGATGAAATGGATAAGTCTCATCTTGCTTCCTGTTCTGCACTGCCTCCTGTTTCTCTATGGAAGCGTTGTTGAATTGCCAGACTTAAGTTGATGGATTAACTGATGTCATTTGTCTCTACCTCGTACTTTTGCATTTTCGTTTTTCTTTTTTAGGATATCTGTTGTCCTGTAAACTTGTCACTAGAGAAAAAAGGATCTAAACTTTCTGCGATTATTGTTTTAACTGTTTCCTTAAGTATATTATGAAACAAGTCTCACTAAAATATATTTCGTGTTAAATAAAAACTAATTGAAATTAAAATGATAAAAAACAGTAAATTCAGATGAAAGCAGGTTTAATATGGACACAAAATTTAATCATCTATAAATTAAGAAGTAGAAAGATAAACATTTAACCACGCACACAGCAAATTTATTGGAATTTTATAAAACAATCTAAATTTAACATAATAAATTTCCCACAAGATATTATATGGCATTTTAATGGGAGCCACCTCAAGCTTAGAATCCGGCGATACTTGTAGAATTAGTCATTCCTTTCAAGTAAGATTTTTACTCTTTCTTTATTTGATAAAGTTATTTTATAACAAAGGCTCTTCATTAGAGTAAGAATTTAGACCATTATATTTTTATAGAAAGAAATAGTTCTTCACTTAGGTTACCTTCATTATTACCAAATCTTGATCACATATATTATTGGATCACACTTTTTTTAATTTGTAAACTAGGTTTCAATAAGCAGAAGGCTGAAAATCATTTTAAGTGTTAAATAAATCTACACTTACTTTTATTTCAATAACTATGCATTCATTTGTAAGAAAAATATAACGTTAGAAATCTCATTTGCATATAAGTCTAAAATAGGGATAACAATAAAAAATTTTCTAAAAAAAACAAGGAAATCCAAATTTTTAAATTATTTCATTTAATTGAAATTCATATTGTTGGTATTGTAATAATGGGAAACATAAAAAATAAAATTGAACAATGCTGTCTTCTGTTGTGTTTAGTTATATCGTCGCCAATGGTAGTGGAAAAATAATTGCTCTGGAGTGCAGAATAGTCTCATGAGGGTCAAATTTGACGACATTATTAGTGTTGTAAGATCATTTATTTATTTCAAAGTAAAATATAAAAACTGAATTTCTTTCTTTTTTAAATTAACGCGCAATTGATATAAAACTACTGACAAAATCGCAGAATAAGGGCCGCTGATATTTGGCGTCAAAAACTCTTTTCGCCAAATTGAGCCAAGAAAAGGGTTGCGATTATAAGTAAAGTGAATTGCAAATAGTAAATGAAATCCGAGTTACCACATTTGACGACTTATAGCTCAGTTGGCTCTACAAAAAGTCGCTAAGTCCCAACGGCCCCTATTTTGCGATTTGACCAAACTACTATATTTTTATATGTTATTTACTTATTAATTCTCACTTGCTTCTTTGTTGGAAAAAAAAAAAAAAAACGCTTCATCCCAAAAATTTATGCACCCATGTAGTCTGTTCATCATTGTTTGGAAATATCAAACATTCAATAAATTAAGGAAACCTGGAAATTTCAAAAATTCCCATCTTTTTCAGCACTTATAAAATTTTTGTATTGTATAAGCTCCTTTTGACTTTTTCGATTTATTAGCAGAACTTAATGATCTTTTCTTTTTAACGGTTCTCAAATGATTTATCACAAATAGATTTTAATTAATACAAATAATTTGCTTACGTGTTAAAAAAATATAAAATAAGTATTATTGACAAAGCAAAGTTTTCTTAATATATATATATGTATGTGCATTTCTGATATATATATATATATTCTGTCATAATGCTCACATGTATTCTTGTTGTATCTGGAATAAAAATTGTTTTGCAATGTGAAAAAAAAATTTTTTTTAATATATTCGTGTCTTTCTGATAATAATACTTTTTTTTTTTCATAAACTTATATTTTTATTAAATAGTTATTTAATAATTTAATTTCAACATTTTTGTTAAAAAAACACTTTTAATCTTTCAAAATTATATTGCATTGTTAAAAGTTTAATATATGTTTAGAAATATTCAAAAAAAGTATTTCTTTAGATAAAATTGAATGTCTTAAACACATAAAAAGAACTATGCTGACAAATTTTAGAATATTTTATTTTTCTAATAGAATTTTTATTTATTCTAATAGAATATTTTATTTAATTTCCATTATTCTAGAAATATATAAGAGAATTAAAACGGTTTTTATTTTTAACTAATACGTAATTTAAAATAAAATTAAAATTTTATTTTATGAATTTTAATTACAAAGCGCTTATAAATTAAATCATCAACACTAATTATGAATTTTTCAGATATTAAATTTTCTAAATAAGATTCTTTCTTGAAAACTACTCACAAATAACCCTTTGCTTTCAATTAATAAGCCATTCTGATGTGTATTATGGAAAGCTATAATAGAATAGCAAAAATATAAAGACATATTTAAAAAAATAATAGACACCATTTAATATTTTAGAACTGAAAGAAAAATAAATTTTAAGAATTTAGAAATTACTTTAAAAAGTAATTAAATTGTCAATGTTTAGGAAATGTATCAAAATTATTGTTTGTAGTTTAGAAATTATTTTAAAAAGTAATTTACTCGTCAGCGTTTAGGAATGTATCAAAATGATTGTTCATAGTTTAGAAATTATTCAAAAAGTAATTTAATTTTTTATTTTATAGTCAATTTTATAGTTTAGAAATTATAAAAAGTATTTTACTTATCAATGTTTATGCATCAAAATTATTGGTTATAGAGAAATTACTTTAAAAAATAATTTAAATTTTATAGTTAATTTAATTTTTAATTTTATAGTAAATTTTATAGTTTAAAAATTACTTTAAAAATTAATTTGTAATTTAAATTTTTAGAAATTACTTTAAAAAGTAATTTAAACTTTATAATTTTTGAATTTTTTTATTTTATAGTAAATTTTACAGTTTAGAAATTACTTTAAAAAGTAATTTAAATTTCATAGTTAATTTAAATTTTTTATTTTATAGTAAATTTTACAGTTTAGAAATTACTTTAAAAAGTAATTTAAATTTTTTATTTTATAATAAATTTTATACTTTAGAAATTACTTTAAAAAGTAATTTACTTGTCAATGTTTAGGAATGCATCCAAAATTATCGTATTTATTCCTGCAATTTTTAAATAAGCTAAATATCCTGAACTAATTTCAATAAAATTTGTGATTTTTTTTTTTTTCTCTAAATCTGAATAAAAAACATGTTCTAAAACTCACAGTGTCTAACAAACATTTCAGAAATATCATCACATTACCATTTCCACTTGTCATTGAATCGCACCCAACCTTGCACTTGTAAATAAAAATTTGCATGTAGCTCTCTTTCAACTGAGTCACCGCTTTGAACTTCATTCAAAACCTCTCAATCCAGTGACACATTGCCCACATTTGAATACTCGCACCGCGTGCCGCTTCTAATTTTGGTCCACCCTTCACGATGCAATTGTTGTGTTGGCACCGACCCCCTCCCCAACCCTTTGATACCCCCATTCGCATTCCTTCCACTAACCCAGATCCAGAAATCGTTCGGCAGGCTAAAATAGAGGGGGTGCTGCATCATCAGGATGTACCAACCAACAGGTCCAGAGATCGTCCCGTTCAATTACAAGAAGACATACATCAGTCCACATAAGATCTTCCCGGGCAGGCTCCATTTTTTTTTTGAGGTTGACGACAGCATCTATGGTTTGCCAGGGTTTCAGAGACCTTTGAATCCTCACATTCTTGGTGAGAAAGGATTTTACAGGCCTACGTGTAGGCCGGTTTGTGGTGGTGAGACTGGAACTGGTGAATGCAAGCTCTTCAGTCAAAGTTTCGGGGTAAGTTGAGTTATTTGCATTTCAATTTGCTGTTTCATAATATCAACAAGTGTCGTAAAATCTATAAATATATTTTTGACCCGATGTCATGTATTGTCAAAAATTTTACGCACAAATTTCTGTTTGGATTTAATATGCATTCTACAGAAAAATTACACTACTGTAATATTATATAATCATGTTTCTTTATAAGTTGTTTTATGATCACATTAACAAGTGTTATAAAATTTATAAATATATTTTTGAACCAGTGTTATGCATTGTGAAGAATTTTACGCATAATTTCTGTTTGGATTTAATATGCATTCTATAGAAAATTATACTACTGTTTATCTATGATTTGTTTTAGGATCGCATCAATAAGTTTTAATAGAGTCAATAAGTGTATAATAGATAATCAATAAGTATAATAGATAATAATAATCATAATCAATAGATAATCAATAAGTGTATAATAAATAATCAATAAGCAATAAGTGTATAATAGATAATAAGTGTATAATAAATAATCAATAATCAATAAGTGTATAACAGATAATCAATAATCAATAAGTGTATAATAGATAATCAATAATCAATAATTGTATAGTAGATAATAATCAATAATTTTATAGTAGATAATCAATAATCAATAAGTGTATAATAGATAATCAATAAGTGTATAATAAATAATCAATAAGCAATAAGTGTATAATAGATAATCAATAAGTGTATAATAAATAATCAATAAGTGTATAATAGATAATCAATAAGTGTATAATAGATAATCAATAAGTGTATAAATAGAGTTTTGAACCGGTGTCATTTATTGTGAAGAAATTTAATCACAATTTGTGTCTGTTTGGAATAAATACACATTCAATAGAAAAATTACGCAACTGTTTATTTATGAGTTGTTTTTATGATCTCATCAACAATGTTGTAAAATCTATTAATATATTTTGACCCGATGTCATGTATTGTCGATAATTTTACGCGCAATTTCTGTTTAGAATGAATATGCATTCTATAGAAAATTATGCAATTGTTTATTTATGAGTTGTTTTATGATCACATCAACAAGTGTTTTACTATCTATAAATAAATTTCTGAATTGCTGTCATTTATTCTGTAAAGTTTTATGCACGAATGAAAATTTTTTCCTGTTTTAAATTAATATGCATTCTGTATTAAAAATAAGTTTTTTTTCTATGAGTTGTTTTATGATTTCATCAACAAATGGTGTCATATCTTTAATTATATATTTTTAAATATGCATAATGATATTCTGAACATCTGCATAAGACTGGAAATTTTTTTTTCTTTGAGATTTATACCATAAAACTAAATATTATTTGTTGATGTTTTATAATCTCATCAACAAATGGCGGAAGTTTATAAAGTAATTAGTGATTTTTGTATCTCCTGCATCAGTTATGATGCCAATTTGTTGCGTTTAAAGTAGGTACTATACAAGAATTACATTTTGATGTTTATACGTTATTTTATATGTTCTATCAATAAATGGCTGGGGATGAGTGGTCAAGCAACAAGTAGCGGGAATTAATGAATTTATATCTACTATATCAGGAAAATTTGCTTTGCATTTGATATTCTACATAAAAATTGCTATGCTTATTATTTAAAAGTAATTTTACGATATTAGTAAAAACGTATTGTGAAACCCATTAGATTGAATTAATAAATATATAATAACGATATAAGATATGAAGTATGGGACCAATTTGATTGATTTTTGAAAAATATTCTGTATAAAATTTTGTTTACGAATTTTATATGAGTTTTTTTAAAACGACTACCCAACATATTTATAAATTATTTGATATGAAAAAAATATTTTCCACATTTTTTTATAAATTAGTAACTGAGTTTTTTTTAAGACTGAACTTAGCAACTTAGTTCTGAAATACAAGTCATAAATCTGAATTTCTGATATTTTGAAAAATATTTTTTTCATTTTTTTTTTATATTTCTATATTTTGAAAAATTTTAGAAATATAAAAAAATAAATTTTAAAAATACTTGACTTTCATGTTTTATTATTTTTTTTATATTATAAAATATTTCATGTTTTATTATATGAAAAATAATAAAATATGAAATATTAATCTGAATATTTGATAAAATAAAATGCACAAGTATGATTGATTTAATCACAGTTAAATTTATATTTCAGATACACCCCAAAACTTATCAGATTTTTTTTTAAATGCAGTCAATTTTAATTTACCTCAGATTTTTAAAATATTCTTAATAAATATTATTATGAAATAAAATAGCTATCATTAACTGTTATTTTGGTTTTATTATTTTTAAATTTTTTAAAAATTTTTTTATGCACATTCAGAAAGTATTCATATTTTTATAATGTTTTCCAGAAAACTTATTTTATTTCTTCAAATTTTTAAGTTCATTTTTTTCTAAGCAAGAAAGACTTGAAGTTGTTAGATTTATAATTTGTCAAGTTTCGTTTATGTATTTATAAATTAGTAAACACTCAAAAACAAAATTAAAATGACTTATATAATAAATGTACTAGTTTAATCATTTTTATAATGCTAAATCAAATCTGAATTTATAAAACTAAATGAAAATAGCAGTAAAAATAATTTTGGTATATTTTTATGCATCTAACTTATTTAATCTAAATAAAATAAACGAAAATAAATTAAATAATTCAGGTTAAAATTTCTTTTAAAAAAAAATCTCATTTGCGAAGTAAATCTTTTCCTTAAAATCATTCAACCAAACAGTAAAAATGGAGGAAATGAATATATTCAGTCAGAAATGTATCTTTAAAATAAAAATTAAATATTATTATATATGTTCATTTAGGAACAGAATTTCCTTGATAAATCTTTTCCTTGTCTTTTACCCTCTTTATTTAATGTGTTTTCTTCAAATGGTGTAGAATCTATTATATTTTCTTCTTTTTTTTGTTCTTTTGAAGAAAATATGCCCAAGAAAATTTCGTTTTTTAAATTAATAATTATATTTGGAAACACCTAGTAAAGGTATTTTAATTTATAATTCTATTTAACTTATGTATAATTGATTAATTTTAATGTATGTATTTTGGTGTAAATTATTCATTGAAGAAATTATTTTAACAAAATAAATTTTATATTTTCTGATTAATCCGTTGAAAACGTAGTATAAAATGTCACGCGATCACGTGACCTCAATTCAATCACGTGATCGCTTGCCATTCAAAATTTATGAGGCTCATTGACACTTTATTAGCATTAAACACATTTGTATAATTGTTGTTAACAGAATTACATGTGTATAAGTAAAATTATATTAATTAAATATAATGCATCCATGAAAGAATTTACAGTTAAAAAGTAAAAATTAAAAAGTTTTTACAGTCGCCAATTTGTGTTTTTTTTTAAATATTTATCTTTCAGTGTTTATTTAATTAATTTAAGTAAGCTAATTAAAACCAATTATTTGATTCGCCTAAATTACTTAAAAGGTATATTAAATATAAATTTATATTATCAATGTAATATTTACATTTAAAATGTTTCTACTTAAAAAAATGTAAAATTTATTCTATCGATCATTGAATAGTCAGAATTTTAATATAAATCAATTATAAATTTTTATAGGCGTTTCAGTTTTTTAAAAAAGTAATTCCAATTTGTAACTTTAATCTCAACGTTGTATACATTATTTAAAGCGTTTAATAATTCTTAAAATGCTCCATTGAAAATTCAGAATAATTTGAAAATATCACCATAAATGATTGA
The DNA here is from genome assembly GCA_021605095.1 of Caerostris extrusa. Taxonomy (NCBI): domain Eukaryota; kingdom Metazoa; phylum Arthropoda; class Arachnida; order Araneae; family Araneidae; genus Caerostris; species Caerostris extrusa. The sequence continues at coordinate 42,868 of BPLR01021195.1, read as the reverse complement.
ATAAAATTTTCAAAAATAACAGATTAATCAGTTAATAAATTTTAAATTATTTATTCATTGGCTGACTCGTGGCAACTTGCGCCGTTGGTGAGCATTACGATTGACGTTCAAACTGCTGGCGGTTTTGTTGTAGACTCTTTTCAAAAAACGAGGAGTATCAATGGAGTTTGTGAGGTTCAGCATTTTGTCTAGCTAGTCGGACTACTACTGGGAGCTTTACGGGGTTTTTCTCTCAAGCGATACTCAAATGCGGGATAGTCCCCTTAAAACTCCTCCCGGAAAGCATTGCCTTCCCTCTTCAGCGACACGGAGTCAAGTGAGACTTCTACCTATGGGTGCTCCATCACAACAGAAGCTGCCCCCCCTTCCTTTTCCTTCCTTCCATGAGAATCCACATGGGTTCTTGGATTTGGTCTAGATGTTGATGTCTACCAAGTCGGATAAGAAACAATAAATTAATTAAAAATATAGCGTATTTGTAAAAAGAATTTACAGTTAAAAAGTAAAAATTTAATTTTTTTACAGTTGCCAATTTGAGTTTTTTTTTTTTTTAATATTTATTTTTAGTGTTTATAAAAATAATCTGATTAAAAGCCAATTATTCGATTTACCTAAATTACTTAAAAGATGTATTAAATATAAGGCTATGTTGACGTTGTAATATTCTCATTTAAAATATTTCTACTTAAAAAATGCAAAATTTATTCCAGCGATCATTGAATAGTCAAATTTTATTACACTTGTCCATAAATAAGGATAATGAAGTTCAGGCAAAGAAAGAGACAGAAGCAAAACAAATTTGACTTATTTGTAATTTTAAACAAAAGGTAAAGAGCAAAAAAGATGCTATATGTTTGACATAATTAATCAAAATACTCCCTGGAGCAAATTTTTTTAAAAAAAGTATAACATGGTTAGTATGATGGTTAATATGGAGTATGTCTCCCGGACGATGCAATACGGGCCTAGTAGGCATGCTGAGTATTAAATTAAAACTGATCTTGGGGAATATTACACCACTCATCAAGCAATGCCCTCCGAAGTTCCGGTGACAGGTGGGAGGGGGTTGACGGGCTGCACCGTCGGCCAAGCATATCCCACACATGCTCTATTGTTCAAGTCCGGTGAGTATGCTGGCCAATCCATATGATATCCTCCAAAAGGCTTGTTTGCAAGGACGGGCGCTAAATTCAGCACCCATGGCGCCTCGAAACAAACGTACATGTTGTTCCAGAGTGACATCCCGATAGATGTGGCCTGTCATTTACACTCTGAAATGCAGGTCAGTTCTGGAATAATTCCTCCCAAACGAGCCATCCTAACCACTGTAACGGTGCCGTTCAATGGTGTTCTCTTGGTGGTAGCGGGTTTACCTGGCCATCTCTCCATATGAATGTCCGGCGAGAATCAGACTGCAAACTAAACCTGGACTTCGGAAAACATCACACAAGACCACTGTTGCGGTATATGCTCTCTATCCAGGTTAATCGCAGGCGACAGTGAGTAAATTGGAATTTTTACAATGTTCTGTACACGGTCTGCCTTTTCGTACCGGTAGCTGAAGAGATCTTATGCTGTGCTCTGTCTGTTTCTTTTGGCAGTAACTGCTAAATACCGGTCCTCATTCGGCGTTGTAATTGTGCTGTAACATCTACTCACATTACCATCCTCTTGGAATCGTTGCCAAAGCCTGGAGATGACACTTTGGGCGATTCCAAGTTCCCTCGATACTTCCAGCTGGGTACGTCCACATTCCAGTCGTCCGATAATTCTACCGCGTAAAAAATCATCCAAATGCTTCCTTTGTGCCATAACTACGGTTTTGCATTGAAAGGCTTTAAAGCGCTTGTGAAAATTTTTCAACCATTCCTTGTATACCCCTCTCTTACACTCTCGTCATTGTGGCTTACTATCCGCGCCATCTGGTGGTTTCCTGTAATTTGCATATTCTTCTTCAAGATGTGTGTGAAAATTCTACAGGTGAAATTTTTATTTTAGAGTTCAATTTCTGTGTGATTCTGAATTATCCTTAATTTATAGACATGAGTGTATATATCAATTATAGAATTTTTACATGTGTTACAGTTTTTAAAAAATTAATTCGTTAATTTAACAATTAATTAATTAATTAACCTTAACCTGAACGTTGTATACATTATTTAAAGTATACATTATTTAATCTTCCATTGAATTGAATCTTCCATTATTCATTTATAGATTCACTAAATAAATTTATTGTCCTTTTTAAAATCGTTTGGCATGATCATAAGCATTTTTAATTTCGAAACTAAATTTTTCTTTTTGCCCAAAGCATATTTGTAGTTAGTGAAAGTCCAATTAAACTTAGTTCTACTTTTGTTTTAATTGCAATGTTAATTAGATAAAATTATTTTATATCGTCCTGTCAAAACAATGTCATTAATTTTTAAGAATTTTCTATTGTTTGTTTACTAAGTGCAAGTTGTAGTTTGACCTTGACCAAAAATGAGTCACGCCGAAATGCCACTGAATCTAAACAACTGCAGTTCACTTACAGTTTTTGAAACTTCAAGTTCGGTTGCATATTCATGCAGGGAAAGTATTGTTTCATCATCTAATGCAGTTAGTTGGCCCACTGAATAACCTAAATTTTTTTTTTTTTCTAGAAGATCTTTCATATTCTTTTTATTTTTTACGAAATTCTACAGTCCATATGCATTTTCATTTGTTTTTAAAAAGAAAAAAATTTACTCACTCTAATAGATGACCTCAAAATAAATTTTTGACAGTAAAGAGTTCAAATTTAATTCATTTGCATTTGCAGAATACAAGATACATTCGTAAATAATTCTTTTGTGTTCTTTTTTTCTGAAGATTAATGTTTCCTCATTTTTGTTCTTCCGAATATGTAATAAGCTCAGAATAGCTCACATTTGTAGTCTTCTTAGTGCTTCATGAAAATTTGCAAAATGCTTTTTTAAGAAATAATGCCGGGTTTTTTTATGTTATTTAATGTAATTTTGATACAAAAGATTAATATAGATAATTGTGTAATGAATTATTGTTAAAACGAGTTAATCATTTACAAAGGGATGACCAACTCAAATGATCTTGCAAGCCACTTTGGAAATGCATCCTAACTCCATGGGCCTCATATAAAATCATATATATCCCCATATTAGATTTAGACATACTATAGACATATTTTTGGAGTTAAAAAATTGAAACATGATGAGTTATTATGATTGTGTTTAGTATTATTCTTGCATGTAAACATAGATAACGTAATAATAATGATATTAAACGCACATTGTAAAGAAACATATATATATTTATATTTCATTTTTAGTGTTATATAAATATTTTTTTTTTTTTTATTCTAATGCAGCTGGCAAACACTTAGACAGCTTGGTCTTGGATGCCTTAAGGCAAGCATTGCACAGACGTTACTCACTTTGCATTACCCAGGGGGCGCGTGCAACCTGAAGATAAGCCACGGATGCGGGGTAACAATGCCCCCGTAAGGCTCTACGATCCTATTAGGACCGGGACCTACGGTTTAAAGTGGATTCGAACCACTACAAACATCCATAGCACCACCGGAACTCGAACCCGAAACCTGTGGTACCGAGCGCTAGAACCCTAGCCAATCGGCCATTCAGGCCCTGTGTTATATAAATATAAATGAAATAAAAAAAAATGAAATCATTAAAAAAATATTTATTTTACTAGTGCGATATTTGTTTCTCCACTCTTTCACTTAGATTTTGCAAATCGATCTCAAGTTGGGTATTTGCACATCGTAATTTCTGTTGCAGGCTAGTTAGTTATGTTTTGTGTTTGGTCAATTTCATTTTTAGAAAAATCCGCAGGTGTAAGTTGAACCAAAAAGCGCGACAATTTTTTGTACCAGATTTCTCAATTTGCAAAATTTCTTTTTTGTGGCGTGTTATAAAATCTATTTTGGATTCTGATGTTTCAAAAATGAGTTCAAATTCAAGATTGCATTGTAAGTCAACCAGTTCCATTTCTAGATATTCTGGGGCCGACTCAATTTCAACATGAAAAGGAGATGAATATTATTCAAAAATGTTTATGTATTTACCTGTAGATAGGTTCTTCTTCCTTTTTTTTTAAATTTGAACTGAGTGTTGTAAATAGGAACAATATAGTTTTTCGTACGCCAAAAATGCTAGAAGTGTTTAAGGTTATCCAGCTTATTGCGTAGTGCTGCACGTCTATGAGTACTTTCACATTGAATGATATAGACCAGGGGTCTCCAAACTACGGCCTGCGGGCCAAATCCGGCCCGCCAGTGTCATCCATCCGGCCAGCGACGGTGAATAGCTTATTGTTGCTGTAATAAGTTAGATAAAAAATACAGAATGATAATAACTCGATTTTATTTACTTGCTTGGTAAAAGCTTAATGGCAAGCATAATACGCAGAAAATTTAACTTAAGCATAACAACTATGATAATAACTCAGTGTTAAGAATACATAAATCTGGAAATTATAGATAATGGCTGAAAAATTAAAAACGGTTTTGGCCCTTGGTACTTACTGGAGTAAACAGTATGGCCCTAAGGCTGGAAAGTTTGGAGACCCCTGATAAAGACTGCAGCATTTTCTTTAAAACGGAATTGATCAACTCGTAGGACCAGCACTGTAATGCATGCGATTCAACATGAAATTATAAATTTTCTTAAATCTTTCTATACTTATATTTATCTTTAAAAAATATTTATAATTTTATTGATTAAATATTTATGTTGTTGCGTCTAATCCTCAATGTCCTACAGTGGGACGGACGGACATCCCACGAGTAATCTACTCATGGATGAAAGGAAGGGAGCAGCTTCTATTTTGAGGGAGGACCCTTGGTAGAAGTCTGACGTGACTCCGTGTAGCTGAAGAGAGAGGGCGGTGCCTTCCGGGATTAATTTTTGATTGGAATTACCTCGCATGTGCGTATCATATGGGAGAAAACCTGGAAAACTCAAGGTAAAATCCGGCTCACGAGGCGAGATGGTGAACATCACAAACGCCATTGTGTTTCTTTTTCGAAACAGTGTCTACAACAGAGCCGCCAGTAGATTGAACCTCGACTTCATGCTCAGCAGCGGCGCACGTTGTCACTGAACTACGAGTCCGGTTTAAATATTTATTGGCCAGCTTAACGAGTGCTCTATAAAAAATCAAAGATGGTTACATTGTTTTATTTTTATTTGTCATTTATTTTGCTTTAGTAATTTTCACTTAATATCATTAAATTTATAGTATTTTAAGAGTGGCTCAAATTATCTCCCCCCGCCTTCAAATGCGGATCCCAGGTTATATATCGATGGTTTGAATGATGGTGCTTGATACTAAGAAAAAAATCATTTACTTTGAAAGGAAAGAATTTTGAATATTTGAAATTTAAGCATGTCTTCGCTTAAACATTGTTTTGTGTGTGTATGTTCTACATGTTTTTTTATTAAACTGTGTGTGTGTGTGTGTGTGTGTGTGTGTGTGTGTGTGTGTGTGTGTGTGTGTGTGTGTGTGTGTGTAGTAAAAGAGCGAAGTTATGCTTTATTCTTTAAAATCTATACCATATATAGATTTTCAAATACTTTTTGATAGAAAATGGCCATCATTATTTTGGACAAACCCAAATTTAAATCATGTGAACTTTTTAAATATTCATACATCGTTAATCTTTTTGCATGGACACTTTGAAAGCTTTAAGAGGTTAAAGAGTTTTCAAAACATCAAGAAAACGTAAAGCTGACAAGTGAAAGTTCCTGCATTGTTCTTGACATGCATCCTAATTACTACAGTAAATCTAAACACGCAATTCTTTTTTTTTGAAAACCTTTCTTCTTACTTCTTTTCCCCCTTAACCGGAAATCTTTTGTTCAAAATGAGTATCAACTATCCACTAGAGCTGTCTGCAAAGTTACTTACTTCAGAACGATTCAATTCCATCACAAAACCACGATTTTGACCTTCAAAATAAATAATAATGATGATGAATAAAAGAACTGAAACAGCAAGTGTCTATTATGTCACTTGGCTTTTTCGAGCCCTTACCTAATTTCCCCACCAGAATCATTACGGCGAGGGCGAAACAAAAACTCCTTGAAACGGAATTCTTTTTTTTTTCGAACACCCATTTTCTTTCTCGTAGTATCTGTGTTACTGGAACCGTGACTGATGTGACGTCATCGCCAGCTAGCTCTATTGATCGCTTGTGTTGAGCATATATCAAGCGCATGGTCATCCCGGCTTGCAGTATTTTGGTGGTGTCTGCTGAGACTAGAGGCAGATGGTATCGTTCGTCCTCAGCTGGACGCGCATGTGTTTTTGATTACTTGCAAAAGTTTGTAACCACGGAACGGCAACATGCCTTACACCTATCAGAGAGAACAGAGTACAGCCGTCCCATTCAAGTACACTTCGTAAAACAGTGCATTCCTATAGTTTTCTGAATGGTGAAGTCTCTCTTACAAGTCAAATTTATTCGATCATGTATGATTATTTACACTAAGATTTATTTATTTATATTTATTAATTTTGTATTTTTATTTTTTATTGTCTTCTGAATGGGGAAGCCTCTCTTACAAGTCAAATTTATTCGATCATGTATAATTATTTACACTAAGATTTATTTATTTATTTTTATTTTTATAGTCTTCTGAATGGGGTAATCTTTCTTACAAGCCAAATTTATTCGATCATACATGATTATTTACACCAAGATTTATTTATAGTTTTTATTTATTTATTTATATTATTGTTTTTATAGTTTTCTGAATGGTGAAACCTTTCTTACAAGCCAATTTTATTCAATCATGTATGATTATTTACACTGAGATTTATTTAAAGTTTTTATTTATTTATTAACATTTATTTATTTATTTTATTATTTTTATAGTTTTCTGAATGGGGGAAACCTTTCTTACAAGCAAATTTATTCGATCATTTATAATTGTTTACACTAAGATTTCTTTAACAATTATTTTAAAAAGACTTTCCTCTGAAAATTTGAAAGTTGCAAAATATTTCCAGTAAAATATTTTTTAAAGTTTACCATATTGAATCCTTTAAAATGCTTTATTTTAAAATAAAAAATAAATTATTTTGTTTCTTTAATGAATTTTCAGACACTTTCTTTTTTTAAGTTTAACTTAAAAAATTTTAATTTTAAAATACTCATTTATACAACCAACTCTTTTCTTGTCTTTGACGGAAAAACGTTAAAGTAATGCAGGCTTTTTATTAATATATATTATTCGCATGTTCAAATTTCGCATGTTCATTTTTTCTTTTTAAACTACATTAAATGCATAAAATTACGAAAAAAATATATATTCGTCGATTTTTCTTAATTTTTTTTTATTTGTTTTATTTATTCTATATTCAATATAGTTTACATTATTTGTAAATTGAGCACTATTCTGTTGTTACGAATATAAAGGTGGCAAATATATATGTTGTGAGATTTAATTTTGAGATTATTTTAATATATGTCTAATATTTAATATATTAATACTTATTTACATATATATATATATATATATATATATACTTTTAAAAATGCTTGCACTAATTTATTATTTTTTATTATTATATTACTTTTTTGGGTATACATTTATAAAATTATGTTTTGAGATAAATGATAAACAATATTTATTTCTGTAAGCTAATATCAAGCACACTGCGCTTTTAAAAGTATTATCTTGAAATTAAAACATATAATATATATAACACATCATTTGAATCTCTAGAAAAACTTTAAAAATCTTTCAAAACAATGAATGAAAACTCATTTACTACACGAATACATGATTACCATCGTATTAAAAATCAATAATTACATTAATTCGATTAAAGATAACAAAAATATTAAATAATATTAATAAAAATCGGCAAAATATGGCATGACATTAGTAAATTTAAAAAAAAATTAAAGCTGATTTTTAGACTTTTTAGTGTCTCTAATAGTAAATAAAACGTGTAAAAAAGGGAATGATGATGACCGATAATTGATTGATTCGTTTAAATCGAAAAATTTAATGCAATATTATTGCTCATTATTATTTGAATTCAAGGCATTCTAAAATCTACCAGATAAACCGCTGGAAACTTATTTTAAAAACACATTTCTAGGTTTTTTTTCTTTGTATACTATCATATTAATTAAGTCGAAAGCGCACATTACCTCATTCTGAAAGAGGAAGAACATTCTGAAAAATTGTGTCCTCTAAAAGCTCTAGAGAATATTAATACGATAAGGAACAATATCATACATTGGAAAGGAAACGATAAAAATGAAGGTCTTATAAAACGGGCTGGTTTCGTTAATTTAAACATAAAACAAACAGCCGTTGCCACTTGAAAATTAGTTTATCTCTAAATGTCCATCCAACAGTAATCCTCTGTAGCTTAACTGCATGAAGCCTTTTATGAGTCATTTCAAGGAAACCAATAAGTGTAGAGTTTTTTGTAGTTACATGAATTCTCTCACTGCACAGGCAAGTTCACCGAAAATCATGCACATCGTAAACTATAAGTAGCAAAGACGATTTTCTTCACGTTGAAGAAAAACGAGATAATGCCTTTTGTGATATGCACTAGTCTTTATCTGGTTTTATCACAGTTTATTATTAATACCACTAGAAATGTCATCAGAAACATCCAGACGAGAGGGCATAAGGGGCGAGCGTCTCCGTCTGGCAGCGAAAAACAACCCTCAGTGTCTCTGGTTGTGTGACTGTTGGTCATAAATGGGGTCCACGTGAATCCCTTTGATGTGCGGAAAAAAAACGATTCTGGGCCGGAGCGCGGTTGAGTCACATGATTATCTGGTAGATTTCTGTGAAACCGATTTTTAATGGAAACGCGAATGGAACTCGCTCACGTCTGAATGCTGCTTAAGGGGTTCGTCCACATCACCTTGGATAGATTTTTGCTGCACATATAACGTGTCCAGATACTGTGAAGGCACGGGAACGAGGTCTATGGTGCTTGTCGGGATTCCAATCGAATTCTTGTAGTTCAGAAGTCTGGCGATAACCATCAAAAATTTACAGGCCTAAATAAATATATTTTTGTCAGTGACACATTTATTAGGATTGAAAAAGATCCAAAAAGTGATTATCAAAAGAAATGTCAGCATTCCTTTGCGCATACTAATTATTATTATTATTATCTTTTTAAGGACTTCATAAAAATGTGAGTCAATGTAATGTAAAATGTAATAATCTGTTACTGTCTTTGGCTTAAGGTTCCATGAAAATATATCTTTTATGGTTCACTGGTCTAACATGTTTCGTTATCTAAAAATACTTATAAAATTTCAGTGCAGAAAAAGATTGACTTCATAGATATCACATTGACAGTTGAATTATCTGGAAATTTCTCGGAGTTTTTCTCATATCTTATGAGAATTTGTGTCAGCTATCCCTGAAATTTCAAATTTCCATAATCACTGCTGTCTCTCTCTTTTATTTTATTATTATTATTATTATTATTATTTTAAGTAAAATAAGATTTTTTCCTCTGGTTATCAGTAGTCTTGAAGATTAAAATTCTTCATCATTCGAATTTACGAGTTGGATTATATATTTATTATTCACAATTCAATAACGTATTGTTATTATCAACAATTAATGTATTTATATCGAAATGGGAAAATAAAACATCGAATTTTCAATTAATATCTTTAACTTTTTATAAAGTAACGAAATTTCTTCCGAAGCGAACTCTTTATGTTTAATAGATCATTTCATGAGTAATAACGAAACTTTTCAAGGAAAAACCTCGGGTGCTTTCTCAAGCATGTGATTAGATTTCCGCATACAATGTAGGTTTCAATAGACTATCAGTTTCTTAAGATTTGAATGGTTATTTTTAGGCCAAGAGTTTTGAAAAATCAAATGAAAAAAAAAAATGTTGACCTTGAAAAAGGGGGTATTCATTACTTAAGGCAGTAGCTGGTAGATTTGCAATAGCTGTTGTTAAAAAAAGTAATTAAGCTTATTTATTCACAATTGTCACCTTAGAGTTCTGAGTCAGAGACAACTTAATAGCTCTTCCGGCGAATATCCATTGGTTTCTCCATTCTCTAATTATCGCTTCAACAATTATCTCTAATTATCGTAAGAAAATAATTTTTCTTAAAATGAAATATCTTTTCAAATGTTTTAGCTTTCTAAAAAAGTCATTTGAAAAACTGCAAACTAATTACATGGAAAAGATTGTTTAAGACAAGGATCTCCAAACTTTTTAACCTAAGGGTCACACTGACTACGCCACTAAGACCTAGCTGAGGTGTGACCAACCAGCGGGCCCCCCTTGAATATTTTCCCGGCTCGTGAGATTTATTACACTTTTACAAAATATATTTATTTTGTAATGGCCAAAGTAGTGAAAATCAACGTATTAAAAAATAAATTATGTGTGCATGCATATATTCAAAAATGAACTGTCGAAATGATGAGACAAAATTAACTTTGATTTTAAAATAATATTCTTGCGAATATAGGGCAGATATTGCCTGTTTCATTTATGAGTTTACAGTTATGAGTTCGCAGAATAATTAAATTATATTCTACGAACTCATGACGCACGCGCATCTTGGAACATCTAATGTAACAGGTTCTACGTTTTGCTTTAAGTGACCTCAGTGACCATCTCTAGATTCGCAGAGTGAGTTGTTGATTGCAGAGCAAACCAGACTCTTAGTTGATGTTGCTAGCGTTTTTAGTTCAACTTACACCTGCGAATCGTTTTTTTTTTTTTTCGAAAATGAAACATGCAATACCAATTACGATGTGTAAATATCCAAATTGAGATCGATTTGCAAAAGCTAAGTGAAAGAGTGGAGAAACAAATATCGCACTAGTAAAATAAATATTTTCTAATGATTTCATTTTTTTTTAATTCATTTATAATTATATATTTTTTTTTATATTTAATTTTTGTTATATATTTCTTTTTATGTGCGTAACATTATTATTACATTATTTATGCTTACATGTAAGAATAATAGTAAACACAAAATAACAACTCATTATTTTTCAATTTTTCACTCCAAAAATGTCTATAGGGAGATATATAATATATAATCCCCATATTAGTCTAAATCTAATTTGGAGATATATAATTTTATATGCGGCCTGCGGAGTTATGATGTATTTCCAAAGTGCCATGCTAGATCATTTGATTGGCCACCCCTGACCTAGTTAGTTTCTCATACCGACATACTGTAGTATTAAATTAAGCACAAATTGTCGTTTCGGAACTAGTCGGCGAGTGAGGTATCTAGGCTCGGGCAGTGGACTCTCCAATCGCTCGCAATATCTGTTGGTACTCAATGATAAGTGACAAGAACATGTGACTATGGAAAAGATGCCATCTTGCTCTACAGTAGTACAACGCCATCTTTTATGGAGCGGCAGAATTACACAGAAAGGTCAATTATAATTAACTAGTTGAAGTATACAGTATAGCGAGTTACAGAGTTAGAGCATGTTCTGGAAAAGTTCCGCTGAATGATCGCTTGTCTGGAAAATTCGAATGTTTTTGAAATGTTTGGGGGACACGGAACTAGTCCATTAGTAAATTTGATTCCAAATTACAAACAATAGTCAGTGAACAGTTACAGCTACTTAAATTTCATTAATCCTAATTATAATGTCTAATTTTATTGTGTGAATTATCTAGGTACGTCACATATCGTTAAGTTTTTAAGAAAACCCCATATCATTAATTGCAGTTAAAATGTTCAGTCAGTTATTGCGTTTCTAAATTAGCCGTTACATAAAAATATTTTATTATTGTTCTTTATGATTTACTTACAATACAAAATTTACAATGTAATAAAAATAAATTGTTTCGAGCCGAACTGATGGTGATCGTGGGCCGTAATATGGAGACCCCTGTTTTAAGAGGTCGAAAAGATAATTGATTAAACATCTAGTTGGCAGAAATACTTGTTTAATCTGTCATTCCGTGGCTTTTTTCGATTAGTAGGTTATCCTAGAATGCAAGTACAGTTATTTCCATTGATGACATACGTTGACCTTGAAAAAGTGAACATTTTCATCATTAGTATGTCAGCAGACAGATTTGTAATACTTCTCATAAAAATATTTAAAAAAAAATACAAATTAGGTTTATTTGTTTATCCATGTCATTTTAGAGTTCCGAAAATACTTATTGATAAAACTGTTAACCGTGGATATTTCAAAATTGAATTTCAAATAACAAGCATTTCATGTGCAATAGTTATAATATAAGTCACTAGTTCGATAACTTTTTTTACCGTCAGATGTTAAATAAATGCAGCTAGCTCGATTTGAAAATGTCTCCTGAAAAATTGTTAGAAATTGGTAGAAAAAATTTCATTAGTTTTTTTTTTTTCTGGCGGAGAGGGAGAGAATTACAAGCTTTGAAGGTTGGACATTGCTTTCAAAGAGGACTTTTAATGGTATTTGTCAATCGTATTGGAAAACCCAGAAGAACCCCATTAAAGGCAGTCTGATTGTCGTCACGAGATGCACATGTTATCACGATGCACATACCATCGATATCTCACCACATTAACTGTAACGAACACTACCAATAGATTCGAATTTGTGCCCACCTGCAGCTAGTTATGCATATAATCTTTGGGACACGAATCAAAGAGCTGTGGCCCACAATTGTCAATTTTTTTCAGTAAAAATTTAGCCTGATATTTTTTTTGGCACCCAAGTAAAAAATTAAGATATTGATCACTTTTAAGGATATTTTTGTAGTTATTCCGAAAACAGCTACTTGATAAAACCCGTTATTTATGTTCTTTCATAAAACAGAGAAAGATTAGATTTAAAAAAATCCATTTTAATGATTTTTAAAAAAAAAACTTCTTGGTTAAAAAAATTTAGTGATTGGCATTTTAGAAACATAAACAAACACACAAAACTTAATTCGTGGATAAAGTTGTGTTAGATACATACGTGCTGCTAAAAAATGAAGTAAAATTAAGTGCCCCGTTTAAAGTGTACGGTCTTGGTCAAAATATGGAATCCGAGACAAATTGTACTTCGAAAATTTATATTCAGCTAAAATTCATGTTTATTTGTTAAACAAAATATAAATCTACGAATAGAAAATTATTCATATATTTAAATAAGCTTGGTAAAAATTTGTATGTTTTCTAATAAAAAAAAGTATCAATATATGAGTATTCTCCATATGAAGCTAAAAAAATTCAATGTTATTCTAATTAATGCTATACGAAATAAAAAAAAATGTGTAAAAACAGGGATAGTTTTATTTTACATCTAAAAGAAATATGTTTATTGAAACAATAATATTAAATAATGTTTCTTTTGTCATCAATTAATTATCTTCAATAAGAACGTTTACTTCACAGGCGAAATATTCTCAGTTTCTATGGTATGCAGACATCACCTGTTTAAGTAAAAGTATTGAATTGTTTCATACAAAATTGTCAATAAAAATTATTACTATTTTTTCCTATTTGTAATACAGAAACATAGTTTATTATATCTTATTGGCATCCTTAAAAGCAAAGACTGAGAAAGGAGGAATTTACTTAAATGTTGAAATGAAGCCAAATACTTTGCAACAAGGCGTAAACTGAACTTTGGGCTCAAAGAACGAGACAAGGCGGGGAGAAAGTAAACACTTTATATCTGTTGCGAAAACAGCAGTTAAAAACAGTAGGTGAAATAATAGGATAGTAATAGGCATTTACTCTTTTAATAAACACACACATATATATATATATGTGTGTGTGTGTGTGTGTGTGTGTGTGTGTGTGTGTGTGTGTGTGTGTGTGTGTGTGTTTGTTTGTGTGTGTGTGTGTGTGTGTGTGTGTGTGTGTGTGTGTGTATGATAGTTTGTTTGTTATTAAAATATACTATAATAAACTAATTAAAAACCCTAACCCTATTAACCCTGCAAAATTAATCTACAATGGTTAGAAATTTTAAAGAATTGTCGTTTATAATACCACTCATTAAAAAAGATTTGAAAATTCATTTGATCTTCGATAACTTTCGTTAAAACTTTCAAATTTTGCTGAAATGGCAAAATATTAGGCTAATACGTCACCCATTAAATTTTGCTGATTTGGAAGATTTTGGGAGAATTTTATTGATTTAAGAGGGAAGTGGCATGAATACCATATATATATATATATATTATTCATTTTCATTGGCACATCAGCTCCATAGTGGGCCAACCCATCTCCCTACTGGCAGATTTTGAGATTTTCTAGGAGATGTTTTATTTTCTAGATAGAGTTTTATAGATTTACTATAACCTACAGTCATATTAGACCAGGACCTGCGATTTAAGGTGGATTCCGAGTAGCTGCAAGCTCACGTGATGCCGCCGGGACTCGAGCCCGAAACACAGTGGCAAGGGTTAGAAATAAACCACTGAATATAAATTTTTCGAAAGTACAATTGCGCTAGTCATTCGGGCATCAGGTCCCATGAATATCTTACCAATGAATATTTTATACTCAATAACGATTTTATTTACTGTTATGCGTGATTTAAATATAAAAAATAACTTTAAAAATTTAAACATAAAAAATAGCCACCATAGGATTTAAAAGTATTTCCTCCACCATAGTAATTAAAAGTCAAATCCTATGGTGGCGTAGCCTGGGTATAGCAGGTTAGATTTCTGAATTAGACGAATTTAATTGCGGAAACTTTACAAGGGGGAGCTGAATTAAAAGCTCCCTTGTCTATGTTAGGAATGGACCCGATGAATCTGTAGACCAAAAAGTCAGTTCACTTCGAGGAGGAAAGTAGAACATGCAATACCCCTCCTCCAACATACACACACCCAGCGGAATTAAATTCGTAACTATCTATGATCAGTCTGTATTTTAATGTAAAGCGTAAAAGACTGCTAGTCATCATTTCATGCCCATCAACCAGTCTAGAAGGGATCAAAAAAGATTTTCACGATTGTAAGATGTGATGTGAAAAGATCGTTCTTTATGATCTTTCATGTGAGATGAACTCTGAAGTTCACTATAAAACTAAGACGCTTACAAAATTTTTGCAGGAAAAATGACTTTCGTTGATAAACAGAAAATAAGTTGTTGGTTTTATTATTAATCCCCTGGTACAGGAAAGCCTACACCAGGTTAGAAAGACCCCATCGCAGGCGACTGGTCCATGGCTAAGGGTAATATGCACCTTCACTTTAGAGAGAAACCTCGAGAGCTGACTCTAATTGACGCAACTACCTTTTTTTTGCTAATTTATTAACTAATTTAAGATGTGGAGGTATCGTGGTTCTTAAAACCACAAAGGAACTCCGTAACAGGTACTTGCCCGTTGCCCCTCGGGCTGAAGACTGACTAAACCTCACAACGCTCTACAATCCTATTAGGATATGGTTTAAAGTGGATTCTGAACTGCTACAAATATCCATGGCACAACTGAAATTCGAACCAGAATTGTACTATTAATTCTATTGTACTAAAGGCCAATGCGCTAGCCAATTGGTCATCATGCCCCAGAAAAAGGAGTCATTCTGCAGATCAACATTGACAAACTTTTATGATGGCAGAATGTAAATGCAGCATACCTAGTCACTCATAATGCACACTGAATATTGCTGAATCTGTCATTTAATGGTACAAATTTTAAGTTACAATGGCCAACATTACAAAACATCAACAACGGTTTTTTTTAAACAGACTTTTTTTTTCATTTTTAGTTTAACAAAAATGTTTTTCGTGGAGAGCAAGAAAATGTTTTATAATAAATCCTTTTTATTTTTCCCTCTTCATTGATTAGACTCCTAAAATCACACCACGTTAAGCTGTAGGTCCCGTTCTATTTAGGGGAAAACTCCGGTTTTATCCGGTACGCGGATAGAATTTTAATTTGCCGGTCCGAGGCAATTAAAAGAAATATATAGCAGTTGTTTCTAAATATGCCAAATTTAGAGTTTTACAAATCACCATCGAAAGTAAGTTTCCTTTTAATATCTCACGCCCAGAAAATCAGTGCTATGTTTGTTCTCTTTATATGTGAACAAGTTTTTCAACTATGAACCTAGAAAGAATTATTTCAGAAATAGACTGACAGATGAGCACTTAGAATCGTTCTCACTTCGAACCTCAATATAAGGAACTTTTAAAAATGAAATCGCCATTTCATTCATCTCATTAACATATTTAAAGTGTAATGCTCATTTATAGTTTTTAAAATTTTAAAAAATTTATCTTGGCCCGTTAAACTTTTTTTTTTTTTTTTTTTTTTTTTTCGATTTTTGGCCCGTGACCGAAAAGGTTTGCCCATCCCTGGCCTAAAGTGTGCACAAGATGACCGCAGAGCGACAAACCAAACCAAACCTAAAATCACATTCAGAGGAGCTATTATTATCATCAAAAACTACAACTCTAATTCATAAAAGATAAGCATCCTGTCTGACAGCATGACAACGCCGAAGAATGAAACGGCCTCCCATTCTTTCAGTGACACTTGACAAACACTTGTCTCGTTTTTGCATTCAAAATGATTGAAAAAGTTGGCAGTGATAATTTATCTTGCTGAGAGCTCTTTTGGAACTATTTCCACCTGTTTCTTGGATAGCATTTACGATATTAAACGAACGCGACATCCATTGATGAAACGGAATAAAAAGAAAGTTTTACTTTTATTGAAAAATATATGAATGGAGGCAGATCCCCCACGACAAACGCTGATGAAAATGGAAGAGATAATTGGAAAAAGACAGGTCAACTCCCTTCACTCTTGTTATGCCTCTGTCATGCAACATCACTTAATGTAATTGCTGTCTACTGGAGAGCTAAATGTCGTTTGTTTGCTGTATTTTCATGAAATTCAGTTAGATGAATTGCGATGACGTTTTTTCTTTTTAAATGCTTTTGCATATAATACATCAGGCAAAATTATTTTTTATTATGACATTTACTCATAAAGAAATCAAAATCTTATGTCTGCTTATAGTTAAAATGGATTAAATAATATTACAGGAGCCTTTTTTTTTTCCTTGGTTCGTTTGTTTCTTTCTTTTTTTTTTTTTAGTATTAAAAATTACAATAAACACATACAACAATCATTCTATAAATTAAAGGAAAACATTATCAATTATTTTTATCAAGCGTGAATATGATGTTGTCTTGGTTAGAGGTCCGTGACGTTATCCGAAAAGGAGGGCCAAGCAAATAAAACTCTATTGCAAATTTTGACAGAAAATCGTACTTTGGACCCCTTAACTCTTGAAATGATTCATGAATAACGTTAATCTTAAGGAATTTTCTGGAGAATATGGCTTTTGATTGAAAGGTTTTGTGGTTTTGTAGTATGGTTTTGAATCATTTTCATGTTTTGGGTTGGGATTTTAAACATTTGTTTTCCAATGGTTATAAGTACTCATAGTGCGTTGATCAATTCCTTCTTCTTGAAGTTTCATATTTATCACTTTTGGCATTTTCCGGTGCCTATTGAGAGTTATAATGCTTCTTATTGTATTAAGAATACTTCTTTCTTCATTTATGCCTATATTTTTCAAACTTTGATATATTCTTTTAGCTATTGAATGTGATAACGTTTTTTGTAGAATTGGGAATACTTCATACTTTATTTACAACTACATTTATCTTACTTTTGTATATTCTTTTAGAAATTCAATTCATTCTTCATGAACTTCTTTATCTATTCATTATTGCTATATTCATGTGGCTATTGAATTTGACCACTCTTGTAGTATTCCAATCAATTCCTTCATATATCTCTTGCATTTTTAAACATTGACATATTTCTGAGTTTATTCATTTATCGAAAGTTCACACATGATAAGTTAAAATTTGCCAAACAGATTTCAGCATTTTTTAAATATTTTTGAAGGTTTTGTAAATAACAAATTTGATTTGCTATTACTTTTCAAATTATTGATAGATCCCTTAGGAACTGTAATTATTTTTAAAGTAAATAATTGAAAACGGATTCAATTTATGAAACATCAGAGTGAAATCATGAATTTTAAAGGGAAAAAAAATAATAATATAAAAAAATAATATAAATAAATAATAAGATGCATATGTATTCGCTTATTAAGAGCATAGATGAAACTATTTCATTTTCAAAATTCGTATGATTTTTACAATATCCTTTTTTAACAAAATAACAACGACGAAATATGAAATTGGACTGATAATTAACTTTTTTTTTTTTGATTTAAAATTAAATAATTTTTTACTTTCTGTGACTATTAAAATTATGTATTTGTTCTCATTTATTATTCCAGATATTTCTATTTTACTGCTTAAAATTACATCAACAAAAACTACTTGGATTTTATACCAGGTTTGGTTTATTTTTATTTCTATTTTTGATTTTTTTCACATTCATTCATTTATATATTAGAATGCATACTCACATCACACAGTGAATTCGTTTATTTATTTATAATTTCTTTTAATTCCCAATTTCATCTTTGAATTTTGGGCACATTTTTTTTTTTTTTTTTTGTCTGCAGAAGTTTCAAAGTTGTTACTATGCATACAAATGCAAATAGTTTTGATAAAGATATTTCGAAATTTAAAACTTCTGCGAAAGAACAACAAGAGGGTGAAAAAAAGAATCATTGCAAGTAATATAAAAATATTTCATTGTATATTCTCGGAATTATACTGCCTATTGACATAATAGACATTTATTTGGATATACACATGACTAGTGAAATATTGCGTATTATTTGTGGAGCAAGTTTTCAGAACCAATAACATGAATGCATGCATCCATCTATTTTTGATTGATTATGGAATATATGCGAGACATCAGAGTAGGCCTTAAATAACTTGGTTTAGCTTTTGCGTGTCATCCTAATTATTTCGATTTCTGCTAGGATGTCCTTTGCTGCCATTTTTTTCGTTTTCTTTTCTTGCTGTATTTTGGACTTCGTTATTTTACATAGGGATTCTCAGACTCGTGCAACTCGCGGGCGGTATGTAATCAATAAATAAAAAAGTCGAATATTATCAAATTTATGTGTATATATTTTATTTCCTTATAAATGATAAAATAATAAATTATAATTAATAAAGCAAATAAAAAATTTTATAAGTGATATTTGAGTTAGTTTAAAAGGGGCTTTAGTATTCAATTCAATTTTTGTAAATTATTAGCCCCATTTCATTCATCGTTTATTTTATTATTCATATTTAAAAATGTTTTTTTCACAAATAGGTGTTGAGTTAAGCAATTTTGAGCATATTAATTTAATATTTAGAAAAGTTCATATTATTGACCGCAATTTTTAAAACGAACATGTTTTTGGTGATAATTATCATAAAAATAAAAATAAAAATCATTTACATAAACATCCTGCATCCAGGTTAGTACATTTTCGTGTTAAAAATCTGATCTTCTAGTCAGCATTAAAATAGTTTTTTTTTTTTTTTAAAAACCCGAATAAAATATTTTCAGATATTTGAAGATTTATTTCTTCATTAAACTATATAAATGGAAATGTTTTCTGTTTTTTAATCTTCCATCAAAGCTTTAGTTTTTTTTTTTTAAATATTCGACTGTAATAGAACTGTAATTCTTAAATAAATAAAATATGTGATTGCTGTCTGAACTTCCTTATTTTGCATCCTCTTTTATTATTTCTCATTTTTTAATGATATTCTTTTTATCTTTATTTTCATTCTTATACTAAGTAGAGAATATTTTTTCCACCTGAAAAATACTTTGCTTTTAATTAATATATAGAAAATTTTTTATTAATATTAAAACATTTGATAACATGCTAAATCATAAAATATTTTTTAACTTATTAAACCTTTTTAAATTAGCATATTATTTTTCATTCATTCTGTTTCGATTATAAATGGCTTCTTGAATTCGATGTAATTAAAAATTGATTCAACATGAGTACGATATAGTGTGGTTAAAAAGCTTTTGCCTAATTTTGATAATAAATTAATCATATAAACATAACGTATTTTGCATAAAAAACGTATTAAACACAAATGCAATTGAAAATAAAGGACGGCAATAGAAATTCGTTCATAATGGCATCATTGTAATTTTCTTGTATCTTTGGCAAGTTATGGTTGGTCAAATTAATATTGTGACTCTTGTCACACTCAAATAAGAAAACTGTTCCATTAAATTAATAAATAAAGAAAATTTCCAAAAGAAAAAAATTGGTTAATCCCAAAATAAAAGAGTCCTTGCATAATGCCTTCCAAATAAAATAAATTTATAATATTTCTTATAAATCTTTTATGTCTTCTATAAATATATCTTTTTTCCTTTTTATATTTTCATAAATTTATATCTTCTATATTGTTATATTATTCCTGAATGAATAACAGTTTGATAAGTACGTATTACCTTCAATTACTTTTACAAATCGCTGTTATAACTGAAATTTTGTGATAGTGATTTCTTTTTTTTTCTCAGTTGTTAATGCGTCACGATGACAAATTATCATGATTACTTGTTGCTTATGCAATCAATATGTAATTAATTGTTGCATATGTAATTGCACATGTATGTAGTACTTTTATGACAACGGTTTTGATCTCTGCAAATTCTATGGATTTTGTATAACTTGTATAAGCATAAAGATCTCTTTTTCGAATTGACCACCCAGTATAAATTTACAAATTTACATTTGAAATTTATTAATTATAAATTTTTGTTGTGGAATATAAAAATGCTCAAATCTAAAACTAATATGTATATGAAAAAAATAATAATTAGATTGAAATTGTCATTATAGTAGTTAGAAGAATATAAAAAATATATTGTTTTGTGTTGATTTAAAAAATTCTTGAGCTCATTATTTACATTCAGGAATTTAAAAGGATGTCATTAATCATGACCTTCACATGCTCTTGGTCTCTGAATGGGTAAAAGTCTTGTATGTTTGCAAATAGCATGTAGCTTATCTGTTGGAACAAATTACGGAGGGCGCTGCATCAAACAAATTGCCGGAATCAGAGAGCGATCTTCTTCCTGGTATCTCGCCAAGACACAGAAATAACAGTGTGTCAACACTGGCTTCCAGATACGCCTTGGAACCGCTCGGCACTGGGTGACTACAGGTGTGCCCAATGCTGTTTGTGTTGGCTGGGGTTGTCGTCGCGGCTTAGACTGCCAGAGGAACGTTCTTTTCGAACAGGGAAATCACAGAGCTCATTGTGTTCCTGTCTTGTTTCGAAAGGGTTCATCAAATTCACTCTTTTTCTTGAGATTCACGTTTTGTTCGCTACATTTGATGTTGCTTAAATAAATTGTAACGAAAGTCAAGTTAATTTTATTGAAGGGATAATTATAACATCACATTAGCATCCACCTTACTGCGGATTTTCTACATAATATAAAGTGCAAGAGACAATAGCTAACTGTCTTTCAAGGTCACATTCAACAGTCTCGAAAGGATCTGCATCCACGTTAGATTATTTTGAATGCAGAAAGGGAATATTATAGGAATTGTTCAATAGGACTATTCGATGTCGATAAAACAAAAATCACTAAAATTCATTGTCAGCAGCAAAGGTGTTTAAAACCCAATTGGATTGTTAAACTTTTTCTTTAAAAATCTACTATTCACCGCGTATATCTGACTGGCACCCTTAACAAATAATCGATTCGTTCTGTTTCCTGTTTTAAAACGGTTATTTACATTTCCGTACAATAGGTGGCAGAAAAATGAATTTTTTCAAGGCAAAACCAAACAAGACTGAATCAACTTGAACTGTACAAGATATAATAAAGTAGCAGTAACAATAAAATTATTTATCTAATTTCTACTTTAAAATAAGTCTTTAAAAGCCTTTTCCAAGCATCTGAATAATTGCGAAAGGTACAAATAAGTATCAAAAGATCTATCTCCTTGATTTGTTCCTAACAGATTTACCTTGAGAAGTGTTTCTAATCTCGTTTATAGTATGTTTTCTAAACTTACGTTGCTCTAGTACAGGAGTCTCCAAACTACGGCCCGCCAGTGTCATCCATCCGGTCCGCGACAGCGAATAGCTTATTGTTGCTGTAATAAGTTGAATAAAAAAAACACAGAATGATAATAACTCGGTTTTATTGACTTGCTAGCTAAAGCTTAAGGACAAGCATAGTACGCAGAAAAACTTAACTTTTAGCATAACAACTAACAAATAATTGAAAGAATCTCACTAACATTATAAACTAGTGAACATCCCGCCGTTACCCTCGGTAGTTATGTTGGGGTAAAGTGTATCGCATATGTATGTAAATCGATGTTTGGAACGTATATATCATGAATCAACGCTTGAATTTTATCCTGAAAATCCCTCAGGAACGGAAAAGCTAAATTAACGCGAATTTATCCACTTGCAAAATAATACTAATGAGATTTATGTAATTGTGATTTTTTACTGACAATAGTTTGTAGTTAGCAAGCGTATGCTCGCTCAGAGCGCGTACTCCGCGAATTCTAGTATAAAGATGAATGGCAAGAAATAAAGATGGGACGAAAATTAAGTTACCTTTACTTTGAGATAGTGATTTTAATGTCGTTGGAAAGATTATCATCATCATTGGCGCAACAGCCCAGTGTGGGCCAAGACCGTCTACCTAAATATATAGATCCATTGAAAACTTTTACAAAAATCATGAAAAAAATGGAATTAAATATCTCTGTAACAAAATCCAAAATATATATTATTTAGGTCCTACAAATTCTCTTAATGCTATGCAAGTTAAAGAACTCAATAAAAAGAATATAAAAATGCAAATTTTTAAGAATTAGGAATTATTTATTTATTTATATTTTCTTCCATGAAAATTGTAAATCCTGACTACAAATAGAAAAAATATAAAAATAACTTTTTCTTCCAAGAGCAAAAGACTTAGTCATTCCATTTTTTTTTTATGTAAGAAAGTACTAAATTTATGCCACAAAACAAGATCATTAATTTTGAATATTTATTTAAAAGATTAATTTAACTATTCGCAATTTTATTTATTTATTTTTAATGTTTTTAGACTTTCCTGAGACATTCTTTCGAAAAAAATTTGTTTTTCCCTATTTTTAAAAATAAAATTAAAGGAAAGTAAGCAGGTAAAGAAATGATAATAATATTAAAAAAAATCTCTCTAACGTCACATCTATATTTTTATATTATTTGTCACACATAAGTTTGTGTGCCCGTGTGTATTATGCCCACCTATGCATGGCCTCAATTCACATCCAAATTTTACTAAAATTGGCAGGGATATTTCTAATACAAAGCCTAGATTATTTGAAAAGAAATTTCAAAATTTTATTCATATTCGTTAAAAGATCACAAAAGTAGGTTTTATGCGTTCGCTATGCTTAGTTTCATGCAAATTTGACGATTTTTATGGTTGACAAATTTTCATGGTTGCATTACTTTTTATGCTGTTGTACCGTTCATGAGTAAATAAATAAATAAAACATACTAATCGATAAAATACAACCACTTAAAATTTCGTTTAATAAATATTAAAAAAAAGGCAATTTTTTCATTGCGATTTTATCAATAAAAATGTCTCATTTTAATCCTCGTTAAATCGAAAAAGTTGCTAATGTTGCAACCCAAAGTATATTGCTAATTCCTTTAGGTTGCCGTAGGACAAGAAATTTTCCACTATCCCGTTTCCGGATGTTCAAAATTTGATTTGAGTGAGTTTAGGAGTGGAAAGATATATTTTTGGAAAGAAAGTATTTTTGATGTTGTTTGTTCGTGTTGTAGAAAGTATTTTGTTTATTGAGTTTCACACTGGTTTTTATTGTTAAATTTGCAATACTGCCTAAAAAAAAAAAAGAAAATTATTCAATTAGACCACAATTAGCTAAAAGAAAAGATCTATAGATAATATGGAGATATCAGAAAATCAGAACCAATCTGATAGATCGAGAATGTTCAATGTCGAGCTGAATCTGCGTAGATGCGTGCCTTGAACAGATGTGAATCTAATAACAGATGCGAAAGAGTTCATAGGTTTTATTTTCTGAAGCCGTGCAACGCCGGGTTACATATGTAAGTTATAAATAAATAAAAAAGTTTAATTTATTCAAAAGATTATTTAATTTTCTTTTTTCTTATAATTTGTTAAAAATAACATTTAAGGTTTGATTTTAAAGATTTGTTCTAGTATTTTATCAAATAACATAATAATAAATAAATAAAAATCTCCCCGATCAACAGGCGAGCCATTATATTTTCCCTTAATCCAAGACTTGATTATTTTTACTGGAGAAAGAAAAAAGAATGTTATTTAATGGTACTTAAAATACAAAAAAAAAAAAAAAAATAATAATAATAAATAAATATATCTTTCATTCGAATTGAAAAAAATTTATTCGTATTTAATGTAATAAATATCATCTAATTCAAATTTTAGTTAAGAATCCTAAGACAAAAGCAGTAAGAGAGTAGAAAAAAAAAAATACACACGGGTTCGGCCGGGATTTGAACCCGGGACCTCTCGCACCCTAAGCGAGAATCATACCCCTAGACCACCGAACCTCGATAAGGACTGCGTAAGTACTGATAAAGTCAATAGTATTTTATTAAGCTGCATCGCAATGTGTGATCGGTATTTGTTTTAACTACAGATGTTTTTTCTATAGATCAGCATTGTATTTCGGAATTGTTTTGATCTACGATATGACCTAAATATCTAAACTAGAAAAAGAAACACCTAGAGAAAATGTACTAAGCTACTGGAGTTTTCTAACCATTTAGAAGAAATTATATCTTTCTGCTTTCAATTCATTCTACGTATTTTATGGGTTTTTTAATTATTATTTTCTCCCCTCTTTGATAGACTCTTATATACGTCTTAAAAAAAATCAAGGAATTCGTAAATTTTTTATTTTAAAAAGTAAAAAAAAAAGTAATAATTTTTTTACTTTTAGACACTTTGTTTATATATATTTATAAATATATTTAATGTTTATAGATAAAAATTTGCTGCTGAAATATAGGATACTTAACAACTAAAATTAACTATCATCAAAATTAATTAATTTTTTAATTAATTTTAATTCTTTTTTTCTTATACTGCATAATAAACTAAAAAATTTCTTTATTATTTTTTATCATTTACGTGGATATTTTCTTAAGTGGATTATGTGATTTCTTATTATCTTATGTTCTTTGTTTATCGTTTATGTGGATATTTCTTTAAAACTCTTAATATTATATTTTAAATAGTCTATGATAGTTAATTTTTAAAAAAATATAATATTAATAAAACCCGATAATAAAAAAATAAACAACTCGTATATTTCGTAAATAATATTGACTGTAAAATAAGCTTAATTAAAATAAGCTTAATTAAAATAAGAAATTCTTCAATTGCAATTTGATTACAGTTTTTCTATATGTTAGTCTTTCAAATGTTTCACTATGTTAGAATTTGAATGGCCTCCAAAACCGAATCATGGCTGCTTCAGAGGTTTGATACTATCTTTGATTAATTGTACTTCTTAAAAATAGTAATCTTCCGAGCTTTAGCAGCATTCTTTTTCTCGTTTCTCAGCTGGCTGCTTGGGTATTTTCCCAATTTTCACCTCATAAAAAACATTTTATTTAATGGAATCTGAAATACAATAGAAAATTCACTATAATATCTTTCATTCGACAGAACAGGAAAAATAATCCTTCGTATTTAATGTTATAAATTTATCCGTTTCAAATTTTAGTTAAGAATCATTAGGCAAAATCACTAAAAGAGCAGGAAAAATAATTATTCACGGGTTCTGCCGGGATTTGAACCCGGGACCTCTCGCACCCTAAGCGAGAATCATACCCCTAGACCACCGAACCTCATTGAGGACAGCATAAGTTTTGATAAGGTAGATAGTATTTTAAGAAGCTACATCGCAATGTACGATCGGTATTTGTTTTAACTGTAGATTTTTTCCTAGAGATCAGCTGTGTAGATAAAAATGTGGGCTAATTCCTTTAACCTCCGGATTCATGTACCAGTGATAACGCGCGAAACTAGCGTGCTCAAGCTTGGCGATTATAGCATGTATCGTGTTCAGAAACAAGGAGACTTGATGGCGACTGGGATTTAAATTCCTTTCTGAAAGCAGCAATTAATTTCATGAGATTCAATGATAGCCTGCGCTGTGGAACGCATCTACAATCAGATTGATTGGTGAGACATTTACAAGTTTTTCTTCAGACAACAAGCAAATACTTATAAATATATTCTTTTAAGTCCTTTCGGAAGGCACGAGTGTATTTTTTGTTACGAATGTATCTTATCTCATGTGGTATCTTATCACGATTGTTTCCCTTCAGTAGATTGGTCACGCATGGATTATCATAAGTGAAACACGCCTACAGATGCACAACAACGATAAAAATTGTCATTTAGACCTATATGTAGCGATTTTCTTTAATAGGCAATGGCGTATGAGCCCAATAGCCTTGTGGTCAAGTTACGAATACATAAAAGCCACTAACTTCTACAATTTTGGCAATGGGCGTACCAATTGCGGCTATATTCAAGTTTTTTACCTTACCGGCTCCCCTTTAACAAAAAAAATTCTACTACACCATTAAATAACATAGTATCTTTACGCGTTATTCGGTTCATTTTATATATGTATTGTTAGGTCTTTATAAACTTGAAAATGAAGTACTCAAAATATCAATTTGCTAATTTGTTATTTCTATTATTTGCTTTAATTAACCTGTGTGTATACTTAAATCTAACGATAACTAACATGTATATAAAAATTATAAATATAGTATTGATATTTTAATTTTGTGTGTATAAATAACCGTTTTAATTTCTTTTTACTTTTATGAGGTTATGAATAAAATGGGCAATTGGTTTTCAATATTTTTCTCGTAATATATGCTTCTTCATAAAAAAGACTTATTACATTACCCCAAATCCGTTACCACTTGAAGGAAATGAATAAAGTTTAATTTTTGCATTTATAAAGTCTAATTGAGGCCTGATGGTCGAGAGACTAGCGTTCGGTACCACAGGTCTCGGGCTCGAGTTCCAAGTACCATGGATACTTGTAGTGGTTCTGAATCAATTTAAACCGTATGTCCCGATCTGATATAGTTGTGATAGTCGTTACAATCTATAATAGTTGTGTTGGGCGTAGGTTTGACAACCCTATTCCGTAAAAAAAAGAAAATAACATCTCTTGTTTCGGAATCTGGCAGAAGGCCTTGGCACACCATGGAGCTGTCGCGCCCATTGAAGAAGAAAAGTTTTATTAAGAAAAGGTAAAATGAAAAAAAAAAAAAAAAAAAACAGAAAGAAAACGTACATTTAATTTTACGCGAGTTAAAAAAATGTTTTAGAAACGCAAAGTTAGTCCAAAACGATTACTTTTCCAATACGTGAAATTTTTAAATCTATGTTATATAAAGACACATTACCATTTCTACATATAGTTTTTGTGGAATAACACCATAGCATCTACAGGACAATGAAGATTAGTCACAACAACAACACAATAGCTTCATTAAAGCTTTCGACTGGTACCGGCATCTGTAAAAACAACTCAAAATTAAAAAAAAATCTCAAAAATTGTCTAAAAGAATGACTCATCATTATAAAAAATTATCAGGTGAAACCCAAATATATTGTTCCCTTTTTAACACGCAGTAAAAGAGATTTGAATAATTTTATTACACAAAAAAAAAGAAAAAGGTTTACGCAATGTTACGATTTTGCAACAATAGTCTTAAATGGGTTACGAAATCCAGTAAATAAATAATAAAAAATAAACACTTTCCGCATAAATATATTGTTTAAAAAAAGAAGCAAAATTATTAATGTTTCAATTTTGAAATTAATGATTCCTTTAAAAAAATCAAGTAACTTTTAAATTTATGATAATTAAAGATTCCTGTAAACCTATCCCTTTAACTTGATTAATTTCCTCTTATTTTAACTAATTAATTTCCTCTTATTTTAAGTAATTAATTTCACAGAAAAAAGTTTGGTTATTTAATTAATTAATATTATTTTTCCAATTACTTAAGATAATTTCAATTTTATGATTAAAAAACATCCCGCCCAATTTTGAAATGCCTATGTGGTTATAAAACCTTCAAATCTTCTCATTAGAATTAAATTTTAAAACGTATTTCATTAAGATTATTGCATAATTAAATTTTAAAATTAACATTTAAAATAATGGGAAGCCAAAAGATTAAATGTCCATCAGAAGTTAATTAAATATATTTCAAACAGGGGTAAAAAAAATTATGATGCAAATTGTGGATATAAAAAAATGTTTAAATATTAGAAATATTTGTAGCATTCGATTAATATATACGTAAATTACCCATTTATTTTGCAATTCAACTTTTAATTAGATCTTTTAATTATTAAATAAATGAATATCATTTAAAAATAAATCAAAGATAATTTATTATTCGAAAGATAATTTATTATTTGAAATCATTTAAAAGATACATTAATTTTAAAATGTGTTTAATGACAAATTTTCAATTTAAGAAACCAGTTTCAGACATTGAAACCTGTAAACTAAAAGTAAAAGAAAAATACACGAAATCCAAACAATGTATTTTAAATTTGAGAAGTCATTAAATTTAGATATTTCCTTACAATATTAATAAAATAAAGTTAGCAAAGGACTCTGCAGGAATTTTAACTCTAAATCGTTCACATCCTAAGCGATAATCATACCGCAAAAATCACCGAACTTATATCCCTTAGCTAATTAATATTTATCAATCTATCTAATTATCTATTTTTAATATTTCAATATTCATTTTTTTGTTATTATTAATTTTTTAATGTGATTAATTATTTTTAGTAAATCATAAACTCAGCATAGAATGTTAGGTATGATGTCCTTTTTATTTTCTATTATGTCCGCAATTTAAAAGAATTTTTTTGTGATTAGGTAAAAATTCACATTATAAAATGTTCACCTTTTTCAAAAATGTAACTGTTTATTAGTATAAAATTAATATAATTAAATTGTCAATTAATTTTTCATCTTAATTAATGTCATTAAAATCATTAAATGGTAAATAATAGTTATGGATCATTCGCATGCTAAACGATAATCATACCGCTAGATCACAGAACATATCCTTAGCAATTTAATATTTATCAATCTATCTAATCATCTATTTTTAATGTAATTTCAATATACATTTTTTTTATTATTATTTTTAAACTCTTCTATATTGTACAAAATAGGACTAATTATTTATAGTAAATCATAAACGCAGTTAGGTATAATATCTTTTTTTATTTCTATTATATCTACAATTTAAATGAATTTTAGTGTGATTAAGTAAAAATTCATATTATAAAATTTTTTTTTATATAGAAACTTAAATGTCTATTAGTATAGAATTAATATTATTAAATTGATTTTTCATCTTAATTAATATTATTAATATCATTAAATGACAAATAATAATTATTTTAACTGATATGATTAATTCAAATAATATTTATTTGATGCAATTTTTTTTAACTTTTCTGTATTGTACAAAATGTGACTAATTATTTATAGTAAATCATAAAATCGCAGCATAGAATGTTAGATATAATATTCTTTTTTTTTTTTGTTATGTCTACGATTTAAAATAATTTTATTGTGATTAGTTAAAAATTCATATTATAAAATTTTCAGCTTTTCAGAAACGTAAATGTTTATTAGAATTAATCTCATTAAATGAAAAATAATAATTATATTAAAAAATGACAAATAATAATTATTTTAGCTAATATTAATTCAATTAATATTTATTTGAGCAAAATAATGACTTTGGAGGTGCGGGGATCGAACCCCGGGCCTTTCACATGCAAAGCGAACGCTCTACCACTGAGCTACACCCCTTCTACTACCTGTTAGTTTACCTACATACTAAAACTAGTTGACCCATTGATCTACTTTCACCTATTTTCTCTAAGTGATTATAGTAGAAAAGTTGTAAGTAAGTCGAGCAGAAGAGATATCAGATTTCGAAGAAAGATCAAAATGGGCGTGACATTTAGCTATGTAATATTTACTAATTATAATTGTTTAAATTAATATATGACATTTAGATGTGTAATATTAATAAATAGCAGTTCTTATTTATAATTATTATTTGGCATAGATAATACAATATAGCAAGTTTTATTGAGAAAAAATCAATAAATACTACAAAAGTAGAATTGTTTGCAGTACTTCAGTCAATAATATAATAAATTTCAATTTGGCAAGTTGTATTGAGAAAATGTATATCACTGAAGACCACGAAATTAAAAAAAAAAAAAATATAAAAAAAAAAAAAAAATTTTTAAGTCAATTCCTACTTTTTTTCACTATATTGCAGAAAGTCCTTTATAAATAATTTTCATTCATTTAAGTTTATCTGGCGCCATCTATTGGTAGACACACGCAACTTAAATCTAAAAAAAACTAAAATTAATTAATTAAATTTAATGAATGAATTAATATTTGATAAAACTGTATTAACATCCAGTGTCATCCACTACAAAAAAAAAAAAAAAAATGTATTTGAACTGGAGTGGATGAATAAAAAGTATTTTATGAACGATTAAAAATTTGAACAAGATATATATAGGGAGAGTGTGAGCTAAAAGAAAGAATTAAATAAATAAAATAAATAAAATATATATATATATATATATATATATATATATATATATGACGTGACGCAGTGGAAACGTGTGCTACTGGTGAGCATTAGGGCTGAAGTTGAATCCGCCAGTGGCATTGTTATAGACAAATATTGTGTGTTTGTGATGTTCAGACTCTTGCCTCGTTAGTCGGACTACCTCGTGGGAGTTTCCGGATTTTCTCCTTTCACGATAAAAATAATAATTATTATAAATTTAAAAAAAATATAATAACGACAGCATGGAAACTTAAATGAGTTTTACAAATTCTCCATTGTGTAGCTTTTTTTTTAAATGAACCTCCGCTAGCTAAAACTTTTGCTATAGCAACATACAGTGAAGGGCAACATTTAGTATTGCAGTGTCTTTTGCTTGCGATATAATATTTTGCTTTTCACCGTTTGAATCTTCAAGGTTGTCAATCTCCTTTGACTTAACATTTCAGAAAATATATTGCTCATCTTCTGTAAGTCAATATATAGTCTTATTTCTATGAGTTCTAGAACATAATGATACATTCGTTAAACTGGTTCACTTAACAAGTGCCAAGAACAGCCATTCCTTTCAGAGTGTGAAATTGGAGACAAAATAAAAAAAATTAATAATAATACTAAATAAAATAAAATAAACGAACTGCTGATTAAAAAGTTTTACGAAAATACAGTTAAAATAATTTAACAAAAAGCATGTCGGACCCTGATCGGATTATTGGGAACACGAATTATCAATCTTCCGCTATATATTTTTATTTTTGTACATATATATATATATATATGAAACGTTTGCTAAATTTGTATTAATTATAAATATATAATTTCATTATTTAAATTAAGAAAATAAATATATTTCATTATGTTTTACATCTTATATTTATTTCCGGTTATTGATGAATCTTTAAGGGATGAATCTGTTTTTACGAAAGATGCATATTTTTAGATCTTTTTAAATATATTTATTGATATTAGAATAGATTTTCAAAATTTCCTTGTATTGTATATATTTTTTTTTTTCAATTTATAATAAAATAGTAAAATGAATTAATTTAGGCAAACAATTTCCTTGGCATTGCAAATTTCAAATTAAAAATTACTAGGAAAAATGAGGAAAAAAAAAAAAAACTTGA
Organism: Caerostris extrusa; assembly: GCA_021605095.1. NCBI lineage: Eukaryota > Metazoa > Arthropoda > Arachnida > Araneae > Araneidae > Caerostris > Caerostris extrusa. The sequence continues at coordinate 11,095 of BPLR01021195.1, read as the reverse complement.
AATTTGTGTAATTATCGCTTGAAATGTCATGAAATTTAGCGGAAAAAAAAAAACATTGGGTTCGGCCGGGATTTGAACCCGGGACCTCTCGCACCCTAAGCGAGAATCATACCCCCTAGACCACCGAACCGCGGTAGCTGCATTGAAATTTTCATTCCACTCAATTTTATCAGACGTTATATTTTACATAATTTCTATCTTATAAAAAATTTAAACAACAATTAATAGTTTGCTAATTCTATAAAGCTATTGGTTTTATATTTAACTATTACAATCTCCTTTTTCTTATGCGATGAAATTTTGATAACGATACTTATAATTTGGTGTTATTAAATTTCATATTATGTATATAGAATAATTATGCACATATAGAATAATTAATTGTACATTTTTTTTTTTCTCTTAATTTATTATTTTTATCCAAAAAAGTAAGAGAAAATTCTAATTAGTTATTTTTAAATTTAATTTTAACGTATTATAAAAATGTATTATATGATTATAATGCAATGTTTAAATAGTAATAATAGGTAATGTTTACATAATTATGTGGCGAAAGAGTTTTCTTCATCTAATTTTTCATTATAAAATAAAACTCATAAAATACATCGTTTTTATTTCCTAATTCATTTTTAATTGCAATTCATATTTTATTTCATCATTGTTATCGAAATATAATCTATATTATATTTAAACAAACCAGACAACGACTGTTATTTGTGGTCAATTTATATTAATTAACGCGAATTATTTAAAATGTCAAACTTCGAATTCTGCACCCATATTTTTTCGTAATAAATATTTTTTATTATTATTATTATTGTTATTATTTATGTCGCCGAGAAATATCTGCTGGAATTATCATAATTTTAATTATTATGGAATTAATTTGAAATAAAACTTTTAATTGATTTCAGGTTTATAAAATTTTTTTTATAACTACCCCACTTTTTTTCATGAAGATTTGATGCTCATATTAAAAGGAAGGGGAAAAAAAAATCGATTTCGTAGAATCAAATTGTGCAAAAATGGAGGTGCGGGGGATCGAACCCCGGGCCTTTCACATGCAAAGCGAACGCTCTACCACTGAGCTACACCCCGGTCAGTCAGCCAGTGTTGTAGACATTTTTGTTTATTCTGTCGAAATAAACATTTGAGCTGAAGAAGCTGAGATGTTTATCATGTAGTTCATCCAAGATTTTGTTTCATATAAGTAGAATAGTGCTGCCATCTATATTTATGCACTATAATTAGAATTTTTTTCTTTACAATAAATAATATATACTATATACAAATATCGCTCTGGCGATCGGTAGCGTAATTTTCGTGTTCAAATCCGGTGGTGTCATGGATGTTTGAAATGGTTCGGAATCCACTTTGAATCATAGGTTCCAGTCTAATATGACTGTAGAGGGTTGGGCGTAGGGTTGACAGCCCTACCTGTAAAAAGAAAACATCACCTGACTCGAAATCTGCCAGTAGGCAGACGGCCTTGGACCGCCATGGGATTGTTGCGTAAATAAAGAAGAAGAATATAAACATATATTGACAGTACGGCTCCTTAATAAGCGCTGCAGTCTTTTATGAGAAATGTAGCTGGTCCAGAAGCTAATAAGGTACGTTACAACAATCAAGAATCCTGTAGAATAAAAAAAATATCCAGGATTGTCCTACCTCATTCGGAAAAAATAAATAAAATACTTTGAAAATACTTACTGTTTTCATGAAGAAGTTGCGAGAATGCTGTAAAGTTTCTGGCAATCACAGCGAATGAAATGAAAAAAAAATCATTGAAGCATTTTGGTTATCACACTGCAAGACGCGGATAATAAAGAATTCATACACAGAAATGTTGTAGTGATTTTAGGAACGCCATGAAGAGGTTGTTATTAGAGAACGTGAGAGCTCAAGTTTAATTAGGGTCAATGGAAACTGAATCTGTTTAATTGCAAATGAAAAAATCATTAAGAGCTGAACTTGTGTTATATATGTCCTTTACTAATCACACACACACACATATATATAAAGAAAGATATGTATATAGAGATCTTGTTTAATTACTAATACGTTATTACCAAAGATCTATATCAGCTAATCTACAATAACAAAGAAAACATGAATAAAATATTTTCTATTATATATTTGTTTATCTTTTTATTCAAACAAAGCTGGATCATTTCCCCCTGCTTTAATGAATAATCAGAATTTGAAATGTTTCAGAAACCTTATCATATGCAAAATGTATGTTTAAGACATTGACGGCCGTATAGAAAAGTCTCGAGGGACCAGTGTTTGTGCCTTCCTGCTGTAAATAGGGCATTCGGTCGTCTGGTAATACTAGGCGACCGACAGTCGACCGAGGCGCCATGAAAGGACACCGAAAGGATATTAGAAGGATTTTGTTTCCGTGACATTTTATTTCCAATCGAAAACCCCCTCCCCAAGGATAGGATCTGGTAAAGGGGTAGAGATTCGTATTTACTTCTTATTGCAGAAGGACTCTTGGTCTTATACATTACTGCGATCTTTGTGGGTGATTATAGTTTTAGGAGGTTGGAATGTATTATTCGTCGAAGGTATCTGATCTAGATTGAATACATTTATAAATCTATTTTTGATTTGTTATGACGCCATTTACTTAAAGGTATCGATTTTTTGAATGATTCAATCCCCTATATAGAAATATTGTTCTCTACTTACTGATTTACATATAGTAGATTTATTATATTTTCGGTTATGGTTATAATTATCTTCTCATTCTTCATTGACGCGCGGCCTAATGGTTAAGTGGCTAGCATTCTTGCTGTTAGTATCACAGGCTTCAGGTTCAAATCTAGTAAATGGATGGATGTATGTTAGTGGTTTGGAATCAGCTTTAAACTGCAGGTCCCGGTCTGTTTAGCCCTCGTGTGCACAAGATGATCGTACAATGACAAATCAAACCGAAATGTTCATCGGCGCGACAACGACAGAGCGTCTATCTACTGGCTGATTTCAAAGCATTAGATATTTTTCCCTATATAGGTAGGGTTGTCAACCCTAAGTCCAACGCTTTATAGTCATATTAGACCGGTTTAAAGTGGATTTCGAACCACTACAAAAATCCATTTCACCATCAGGACTCGAACCCAAAACCTGAGGCACATAGCGCTAATCACTCGGCCATCACGCCCCATGGTATGTTAATAAGAAAGTTTAATAACAATTTTACTTGGTTTACATCGAATTTATATTGAACTTTTAATTCAATTAAAAAGATAAAAGGAGCCTGATGGTCGAGTGGCTAGTTCTCTGGCGCTCGGTACCACAGGTTTCGGGTTCAAGTCCCGGCGGTGCCATGGATGTTTGTAGTGGCTCGGAATCCACTTAAACCGCAGGTCTCTGTCTAATAGGACATTGCTGTAGTTATTTGGCGTGATACCTGTTAAAATGAGACATGGATATTGCTTGACATGATGCTGAACATCTATACTAATATTATAAATACAAATAACCTTAAATTCGGTTTATCTAAACACGATGAATTCTAGCATATAAAATTTATATTCAAATAAATTGAATATCTATATATTTACTACAAAAACTTTTTTTCTATTGCCACTCAAAAAAAAAAAAAAAGAAATATCAATTCAGGAATATTTTGCGATCTCCAATTCATGACCCCTAACAGAGGATTCTAGTGTAAATACTTTACAACTTGCATCGTCATATTTCTTTCTTCCATTTCAAACATTTTATTTTTAGGGTTTTTCTCAGTAAAACTGGGTAAAACTTGAAAAGGGCCCGTAAGATAAACGGAAGCGAATGTTGTTCTTGAAGTTGAACATCTAAAACTTTTTGTGGGGTTTGCTTTTTGTGTGTCCCTTCACCAAACGTCAGGATCTATCCTCTGACAGTGATTAAATTGACGAATGTCTCCCCTCCCCACCCCCCCAAAGCGTTCCGTTTCCTGGCACGTATCCAAGGAAGATCTTTGTCGAAACCAGACGATGCAGTTCTCTTTTTCCTGTTTCTGTCTTGTCTTAAAAAGACTCTTTTCAATTTTCGTTTGTGTTCTAGTTATAAAACCACTTGATGCGAAACTGAAAACTGGCAGTGATCTCAATCAAATTGAATTGGTGACATTTAGATTTATTTCTCTCGTTCTTTGGTTGTTGTTTTTGGTGGTGTGCAATCGTCAAGTAATATTACTGTTACTGACATCATGGAATTTGCATTGAAATCATCATTCAAATTGGCACTGTTTTATGGTTCAGATATCTAGAATGGTATGCAGATGAGAAAAATGACAAGAAGCGAGTTCTTTTTTTTAAAGTTAACTCCCAAATACTACATAAGAAATTGTTCAAACCTAGATTTTCCATAAAATTATGCAAGGAATTTCTTAGCCAGGTTTTTGATCGATAATTTCAACCTTGGCGTCATGAATAGAATTTTGAACTATACCATACTTTGCTGTCACATTTCATATGAACTCGGTTACAGTAATGTCTCCATCTGACTTGATTATGTTACTTTGGGATTCGTTTAACAGATGTTTCATCAATAACTTCCTCATGCTATTTTCTTCATTTTATTATGTGTAATGAAGTTCACTGAAAAATTATCATGTAAAGCATTGATTATCGTTCCATTGTGGAGGAAAATATGTATTATTGAAAGTAATTAATATTATGCAAAAACATATTTTGCAAGTAATTACTATTATTCTAATACTATATATACCTTGTAATGCAGACATTCCTATGCAACTTGAATCTTATAGTGTCAAAAAGTAAAAAATAAAAATTCAGATTTTCGAAGCAAATTTAAGAAAAACAAACATTTATTGATACTATAACCATTGATTAATATTTTATGTAGTATACGGTAATTAAAAGCTTACTTTTTAAAAAATTTGAGTCCTATATAAGATAATTTAGTATACATATTATTCAGATCACTGTTTTTTAATTTTTATTAAGGATATTTTTATTTATTTATTTTTTGATTCTGAAGACAAAAATTGAGGTATATATATATGTGTGTGTGTGTGTGCGTGTGTGCTCAGTACTCATGCCATTTCTCCCTAAATTATTGAAATTCACTCAAAATCCTCCAAATCATCAAAATCTAATGGATGACATATTTGCCTAACATTTTGTCATTGAAAGCAAAATTTGAACGTTTTAATCAGTGTCGAGGAGCAAATAAATTTTCAAATCTTTTTTAATAAGTGGTGTTACAAACGAAAATTCTTTAAAATTTCAGAACATTGTAAGCTAATTTTTCATTTTTATTCAATAATGTTTTCGGGGGGAAAAAAGGAAAAATAAAACTGGAGCATCTTTTTTTATTTTAATCTTTTATCAAACTCTGAAATAAAAATTGTATCTTTTAAGCAAAATGGACATACGATATAGATGAGGCGGGCAACTGTTGTTGCATCCCTGGTTTAACATAAGTTAATTCAATTAATTGTGAATTCAATGTATAAAAAAGTATTGTTTTTTCCCCTGTGTATTGATTTAATACATTTTTTTGTACTTTGTTGGATTTTTGCAGTAGTCAAGGGCAAAAGTGATTAGTCAGTTGGTTTCTATTTAGGTATTTAATATTCATGCCTGAAAATATTTGTTCACAAATATATTTTTAATCCAGATAAGTTAATGCATTTTCTAGAAATAACGCAGCTACTTTCATGAGGGCGGACTTAAATGGAACGTGCACTTGGCAATCCCAAAGTATGCGCAGTGATTTGGGCCTGAATGGCCGAGTGTCTAGCGCTCTGGTGCTCGGTGTCTCGAGTTCGAGTTCCTGCGGGTCCAGGGATGTTTGTAGTGATTCAGAATCCACGTAGGTTCCGGTCTCATATGACTGTATAGTGTTAAGACTTCAAACCAAGTCGTACATCTACCTACGGGTGCTCCATCACAACAGAAGCTACCCGCTTTCCCTCCAACAATGAGTCCATACAGGTTCGTGGGCTTGGTCTAGATGTCTACCAAGTGGGATAGTTTGGTGCTCTACGAACGCGGTCATCTTGTGCACACTTTAGGCTAAATAACCGGGACCTACAGTTTAAAGTGGATTCCGAATTACTCTCAAACATCCATGCCACAGCCAGCATTTGAGCCTGAAGTCTTACCAACGGCTAGATCATTAACCAGTTGCCCATGAGGCCGCACCAAGTGGGTTAAGAATCAACAACAACATTAGCACAGTGAATTCTTGCAATATACAGTCCTCTAATGCCATGGGTGTTTGTAGTGGATCGGAATCCACTTTAAGCTGTAGGTTCTGGTCTCATATGACCATAGAGCACAATCAGACTTCTTCTCACCCACATCATTTCCAAACTGTAAAGGGGCAATTCAGCTCTAGGCACAGTGATGTGGTGTAGTGTAATAGTAGTAGTCCTGTAATCCAGGGGCCTGATGGCCGAGTGACTAGCTCTGTGGCGCTCTGTACCATAGATTTCGGGTCGAGTCCCGGTGGTGCGTTGAAGGTCAGTAGTGGTTCGGAATCCACTTAGAGCCGTAGGTTTCGGTCTGCTATGACCGTAGAGCGTCACAGAGACCAATCAGACTTCTCACCCACATCATTGCCAAACTGTAAAGAGGCAACTCAATGCTAATTTCTTTGTCAGCAGAGTTGAGACTCTGGATTTAGATGAAATAAAATATATCATACATTGAAAGAATATGAGTTACGAAGGAATCTGGGTACTTTACCATTGTTGCTTGCTTGCTCGTTCTCTTACCATTGTATTCGTTGTGACACACGGGTTAATTTGCGGATGAAGATCAAAAGATTTGTATTTTTACTAAAGCAGATTCCGTTAAGGTCAACGAAATCCTAAGTTTCATCAAGTGCGAGAAATTTTGCACGCCTGTCATCTGCTGCCCTCCTATTCAGCAAGAAATAAAAGAGAGCGGGAAAATGGGAGGAAGTGAATGCTCTTGCTTCAGACAAAAATAGGAACGGAGGGCTTTCACGCCCGTCAAGATAATTCATTTGCGATTCCCCTTTTGATCCATGGGTCTGGAAGAATCTGGCTTCATTCCAACCATCTGAATCGCAATAAACTCTTTTTATTTATTGTGAGAGAAAGTTATTCTTTTGAAACCAACGGTTCTCGTAAACTATCTTGCCATCGATCTAAGACATTCATCCATTATGCGACACATAAGTTGTTCACTTCACGCAAGGCCCTCTTAAGAAAATCAATGCGATCCGGCAAGACAATACTCTGGAGATACTTGAATGCTTTTAATTTTACATCAATTGATTAGTTATACTTAAAGTATGCATTACTACAAACAAAGTTATTTATTTTTAAGTAAATCAATGCTTATTGTGGTGGCTGTATAGAGAGTAGAACTAATTAGAATCTTAACTTTCTCAGATATCTAAATTCTTCTTCTTCTTCATTGGCGCAACAATCCATGGTGGGCCAAGGCTATCTGCTTAATGGCAGATTTCGAGATAGAAGATGTTTTTGTTGTTATGTAATAGGGTTGTCAGCCAATGTTCTGCAGTCATAGGGGTCTTATGGCAGAGTGTCTAACGCTCTGGCGCTCAGTACCACTTGTTTCTGGTTCGAATCCCGGAGGTGCCATGAATGTTTGTAGTTGTTCGGAATCCACTTTAAACAGTATGCCCCGGTCTCCTATGACCGTAGAATGTCACAGAGCCCAATCAGACTTCTTTTCACCCACATCATTCCCAAACTGTAAAAGTGCAATTCAGCTCTAAGGCACAGTGGTGTAGTAGTAGTAGCAGTCATCTAATGCTAATGTCTTTGTCAACAGAGTTGAGACTCTGGATTTAGATTAAGAAATGAATATACATATATAATACATTGAAAGAATATCAATCACGAAGGAATTTAGATACTTTACCATTGTTGCTCGTTCTCATACCATTGTATTCGTTGTGGAATACCGGTTAATTCGCGGATGAACATCAAAAGATTTGTATTTCTTACTAAAGTAGATTCCATTGAGATCGGCGAAGTTCTAAGTTTCATCAAGTGCGAGCGATTTCGCGCGCCTGTCATCCGCTGCACTTCTATTCAGCAACAAATACAGAGAGCGGGAAAAGTGAATGCTCTTGCTCCAGACAGAAATAGGAACGGGGGCTTGGGCCCGTCAAGACAATTCGTTTGCGATTCCTCTTTTGATCCATGGGTCTGGAAAATCTGGCTTCATTCCAACCATCTGAATAGCGATGAAAAATTTTTTATTCATTCATTATCGCGAGCGAGATTTATTCTTTTGAAACCAGCAGTAAACTCTCGTAAACTATCTTGCCATCGATCTTAAGGCAGTTTTTATCCATTATGCGACACATGAAGTTGTTCACTTCGCGCAAGGTCCTCTTAACAAAATCAATGCGATCTGTCAAGACAACATTCGCGAGATCCTTGTGTCTTTTAAGCTTATATCAATTGATTATTTATCCTTTCCTTATAGCGTATCCAGCATATAGCGTAGAACTAATTGGAATCTCAGATATCTGAATTCTTCTTCATCTTCTTCATTGGCGCAACATGGTGGGCCTAGGTCGTCTGCCTAATAGCAGATTTAGAGACAAGGCATGCTTTCTTGTTACTGGGTAGCTTTGACACCCGACGCCCAACAGTCATATTAGACCGGGTACTACAGTTTAACATGGTTTCCGAACCCCCAACAAACATCCATGCCACCGCCAGGATTCGAACCTGAAGCCATCAGTACCAGCGACTAGAGCTCTAGCCAATTAGCCATCAAGCCGCACCAAGTGGAAAAGAAACAACAACAATAGCGCAATGAATACTTGCAATTAACCAATAGGACTAGAGCCTGTCATCCGCTGCTCTCCTATTCAGCAAGAAATAGAGAGAGGGAAAATGGGAGGAAGTGAGTGCTCTTTCTCCAGACAGAAATAGGAACGGGGGACTTTATGCCCCTCAAGATAATTCGTTTGCGATTCCTCTTTTGATCCATGGGTCTGTAAAATCTGGCGTCATTCCAACCATCTGAATCGCAATGAAAATCTTTTTTTAATTTCAATTATGAGAGAGATTCATACTTTTGAAACCAACAGTTCTCGTAAACTATCTCGCCATCGATCTTAAGACAGTTTTTATCCATTATGCGACACATTATAGTTGTTCACTTCGCGCAAGGTCATCAATGCGATCTGACAAAATCAATCGAGACAAAATCAATGCATCCGTCAATACTAGGGAGAATGTAACTTTTGAATGCTTTTAATTTTTTACATCAGTTGATTAGCTATACTTTATACACTACTAAAAACAAAGCTATTTATTTTTTTAATAAATACTTGTTGTGCGAAGGCAATATAGTGTAAAACTAATTAGAATTTTAACTTCTCAATTCTAAATTCTTCTTCTTCATTGGCGCAACAGCCCTGTGGGCCAAGGCCGTCTGCCTAATGGCAGATTTCGTGATAGGCTTTCTTGTTACCCCTGTTTTCTAATCGGTACGCCAGTTGCCAGTTGTTGTTACTGGGTAGCGTTGCCACCCGACGCCCAACAGTCATGCTAGACCGGGACCTACGGTTTAAAACAGATTCCAATCACTACAAGCATCCATGGCATCGAGAGTCAAGAGCATTCAATCTATGGCTCAATCAATATTTTCTTTAAGGATAAAATTCAAGATTTTACACGGAGAATGAAGAAAAATCAACCAATTATATTTAGTTAGCTAAATAAAATCTTATATAATAATATCTTAAAAATGAAAATTAGACTGGAAATGAAAAATTAAGAAAATAAATATTCAAATATAAACTTAAGTTTGAACTTTTTAAATACATTTCACCATAAAAATATATAAAAATTTAATGTTCTAGTACATAAAAGATTAAATTATTTACATAAAAAATTTATTAATCATAATCATTTATTTAATTTTATTTGTTTTATAATCATAATTGAGATATTTTTATTTACATAACTTATCAATGAATAAAAATAGATATACATTTGAATGACATCTAAATAATACACGTGTTTTATTAAAAATTTCCTAAATTTAAAATGTTTTTAAAAAATTAAATTTGAACTTTGTATTTAGTCTTTCCAATTTATCACATTCATACATTTCATTGATGTAATCTTATTAACATTTCAAATAAGGATAAAAAAAATTCATTTAGTCGGAAAAATTTGCAAAAAAATTTTTGCAAAAAAAAAAAAAAAAATTTTTTTTTTTTAAATGAAATAAATTTTTTTTTAAATTGTACTTAAAATTGCACAAAAATTATTAACCATTTTCAATGCTAATTTTTATTTATAAATTAGAATCCAAATAAGAAAAATTTTTAATTGGTTAAAATAACCATTTTGCATATCATTGTCACTCATGTTTAATATCATATAAATAACAACCAGTTTTTAAAATATATACATAGTTTCAGAAATTATTTTTATCAAATCGAGTCCATTTATTTCAAATATTTCTTTTTATCTCGTTTGACCTTGAAGTTTAAATTCAAACTGACTCAACCTTTTAAGTTGGATTTTTGGGTTGTTCTTTTTTTTTAACACTTTGTTTCATCTCTCACGTGAGCAAGATTCTTATTTCAAGACCGGAGTCGTTTCATGCGGATGTTTGTGATACGCAAGTCGCTCTTTCATGTTTCATTTTGAATAGAAAGAAACTTTTTTCCGACCTGTTTGGCCGTTGCGATTTTACTGCTTGGTACGGGAAAAAAACAAACAAATAATGAATCATAATATATAATTTACGAAGCTTTATTTGCCTTACTCACTCTTTGTAACAAGATTGAAAAGTTTTGTTGCAAATCAACAGGTGATTACTGAGGTGCATTGTGCAAATATAGAAGTTTTAGTTTTACTATATCCAGTTTTCTAGTTTTTCTAGTTGTTTCTGGAAATTCAATTATCTTTCTGAAGACCAAACACTTTCCATTCTGTTTTTTTTTTTTTTGGCAGCTTAATTAAAAACAGGGATAAACATCATTGAATTGATCACTCAATATTTTTTGATTGATTGCAACGGGAAAGTTATCACATATATTACACAGAGAGATTAAATAACTATGCTTTTAAACGCTTAAAATGTTCCTATAAATTTATATA
>BPLR01021194.1:0-111480 GCA_021605095.1 Caerostris extrusa | reverse complement strand
CCAGAGTTTTAGCAACAATTTGTTTAATGGAAAGAAACAAGAGTTAAAATTGTGGCGGAGGAACACAGTAGAAAGGAAAGGAAGAAAACTATATTTGGATCAAGGAGAATTATACGCTTTGCAGGTTAAAAAGTCTCCAAATTATGGGGTCCTCCGAACACTATAGATCTTTTGCGCCTGCAATTTTTCACTTTTAAACACAATTGTGTCATCCTATTAATGTGACTTCAACATAAAGTAATTTGATTGCCATATTTTGGACCCAGATAGCCTGAAATCTTAAAGAATCAACTTATTCCAAGGAAGGAAATTGATGTGTTAACCAATTAATTCATATAATTAAGTTATGAATTTTAGCACTATGTGTGAAGTTAGAATAATATTTGTAACTATTTACATTCCTATAAAATTACACTTTTATAACTATTTACTACTTTTGGATGTTTATAACATGTAAGAATTATTAATTATTTTTTATGTTAAGCTAAACATGACTCATATGAACATTATGGAATTCTTTTTAACACAAAGTGCATTACAATTAAGCTTATTCAAGATAGACATTATAAAAACAGTACTCTACCTGGTTTATATTCTTGAAATTTCTCATGAGGTTTCTTTATTTCTAAAAACAATTCAAACTTATAGCTTGATTTTTACACCACCAAGTAATTCTCCCATAGGTTCATCATCACAACCATCAAATGAGCACTCTAAAGAATCCATGAAAATCATCATACTTTACAAGCCGGCAGCATTCTAATGATACAATACCTTTCAAGACCCATAATCTATTATAGAAAACACAAAATAACAATGGAAAGAGTATAATGATAGTGCATACTCATATTAGTAAAAATAGAAAATATTATTAATTATGCTTTTAGTTAGAAAATATTATTTCAACTGCTATCGAAAATCCAAATACAAATTTGTTTCCTTTACTGCATAATGCCAAATCAGTCTTTGCAAAATTTATTTCATTATAATACACTTCAAGAATTTTATTGCTTCCTAAAACATTCAAGATTTATTAAGAGTATTCCATCCTAGCAGCAATCTAATCTTGATATTAACTGTTTAATAATTTACATTAATATATATTTTTCATGGGTAAATCATATTACTTTTAAACTAATATTAAAAGCATTAATAATAAAATGAACAAATAAATATCACAACACATAACTAGAAATTTATATAAAAAAATTTCTGTAAAATTTAATATTTTCTTACAGTATGAGCAGTGGCTTGGTGGCTTCAGCGGTGTGCAATCTTTTATGAACTTTCAGCTTCATATCAAGAAATACGTTTTTGAATTGGATGAGAACAGAACAATTTTATCTACAAAAATTGTGTTAAAGAACTGTATTATTAAATCAAAGATATTTTTTACAGAAATATAAAATTGTACATGGCATATTTTCAGCTCGTAGTTTAAATCCTAAAAAATAATGATTTTAATTTCTATTTTACCATAGTTATTTCTTAGATAATTTTAATTAAATTAGCATTGGAATCAAAATATTTATCATATTTAATATTGATTGCATTCTGAAATAAAGATGATGTCTTACTCCATTTGGCATTTTAAGATCTAAAACTGGTTTTCTTAATCTGAATTTATTTTGATATTTCATTCTTAAATAAAAACCAGTGAAATAAAAATATTTTTAAAAATAGGATGGTTCCCTCCCCTTCCCCCAAAAAAAACATGTAAAAACAGAATAATTTGTATGCTTTAACACAGCCCATTATAATAAATGATAAATTAATCATAAAAAAAATTACTACATTTTAAAATTTTTCATATAATTGTTTAGGAATTTAAATTTTACTAACCTTACACACATAAAACGATCCAGTTCTCTTTGCATTCTTTCACGTTCCTCTTGATCTTGCATACTCTGTAGATTTGCTTTTATATGTTCAGGAAATTCTTCTACTGATAAGAATTCTTAAAATAGAAAATAAATTAATTTTATTATAAAGTAACTTTTCTTTTATATTTTTATTTAATAATAATAATAATACAAATATTTTCATTTTATAAGCATGGAATTTTGATAATGGTCTTAGTATGCAATGCTTTTTGAATTAAACTGAAAGCTCTAAAATAAATACTTAATATTTCTTAATATCAATGAAAAGTTCAAAATATTAAAAAGAAAATATATTTTAATGACAGCAAGACAAGTGAACTGAAAAAATGGAATAAAATGTATATAAAATAAGCCATTTTCAAGACTGCTGCAAAAATAATAGATAGACATATAAGATAGATAATATATATTTAGATAGACAACAAGCTTTTTTCTAAATATTTCACAATGAGATTATCTTAAATATGATATGGAACACTTTAAAAGTTGGATTTTTTTAATCCTTTCTTTTTTTAGATTTATCTTAATATCAATTTACTTGAGGTAAAAGAAAGACAAGTTGGATAAAAGAATTAGTATTTATTTTATAAAGATGAGCCATTGTGTTTATTAAAAGCTTATAGTAAACCTATTTGTAAATGAAATTAAATATTTATTCTAGTACTCACAATCAATTTTTAACAATATTATTCTTTCAATCAGTATTTTTCTTCTCTTCTCATATTTGTGAAATAAATATAAAAAATTTTAAAAATCAATACTTTTGTGTTTAAATAAATTTTCATGTTCTAGTTTTCTTAGATAATTCTGGTAACAACAACAACTACTATGACTTGTAGACAATTAATATGAATAAGACCTTCAATGCAGAGTTAATATAGATTAATGGATTTTATATTTTGAAAATGCAATATTTCCAACATAAACAAATGCTTGCTAAAAAATAAACATAATGTCATCAGAGGAAATAATTTTAGTGGCTAGTTGATGCTATATAATTGGTCTACTCTAATACTTTTTGTCAAAGCTATGTTTGATAAATAGTTTTTATTTATTAGATAAAAGTTTTTAAAAAATTGACTAAATCGTTCCAACAAGGTAACAAAATTGTTTCAACCAAGATATTAACCCCAAACTATCTGAGAGCTTCAACATTCTTCTTTACTTTCTTTTGAATAAAGGTAAATTCTTGAATTTTTTTTTATCTATTTTTTTCACATTTATATAAAATAACTTCAAATGTATTACTCTAGTAAGAAAATTAACTTAATGTAATTCATGTGTCTATTAAGCCTCACATTATATCCAATGTATCCCATTTTAATAATAGTTTTGTAAAATAAAAATAAAATCTAATTAACTTAGCTTTTAGATGTGTTTTCAAATTTGAATGAAAATTTTTAAAATGTTAATATAAAATTTTACTAAAATAAAATATAGGATAGTAATTGGTAAAAAGTACTTTCATAAAAATAAGAAAATTTTGAATTTGAACTGGTTGCCAGATATAAAAAGCTTTAGAGCAAAATATTTGTTATTGCCTAATTATTTAAAATTTTAAAAACAATATGTGCAGATAAATATATTCTTATTGATTTATCTTCATTTTGTATTTAATGTTCCTATCATTCTATAAATGAAATTAAAGGGTAATTATTTCCAAATATATAATACAAAATTTCAAATGCAATGATTTCAAATATATAATAATACAAAAATTTCTTTCTTAACAACTACAATTATTGATGGCCGAATTAAATTGTTGATATCAGAAAATAAACTTCCTTTAGAAATATTATTTTAAATTCTGACAAGAACTTTCCTTCTTCTAAAATTATTTAGTTAATAACATTAATAAAATGCATAAAAATAATTGGCAATAATTTTACTAAAACATAAATTAACTTTTTTAACAGTTCTATATTTATTTAAAAATTATGCATAAAATGATTAAAAGAAGTGATTTGAATAAACAAACCTCCATTTTTCTGTTTATCAATTTGGCGGTATATCAGCATGTAAGCATTAGCAGAACTAACAATAGAAAACAAAAAAATTAAAAATCAACAATATTAAGTGAGATAATAGGAAATACAACATGATAAATATATTTATTTGTCAAATATAAATATATTATGCTGTTATTATATTATATCATATATTCACTTTTTCTAAATTTTGAATTAACTAATATATAAATATATTTATTCTTTAAATTAGATCAAGGCCGACCAATTTAATATCTCCAGAAGTGCCACATTTAATTTGTAATACTATCAAATATAAGACCCACTGTTTCTTCTTTTATTGGAGTGTTGTCATAGAGTCAATCACAATTTTAAAAAAGTGCATTTAAACTAATGTATTTATATTTTTAAGTTGCACAAATAATATTAAAAAGAAATTTAAAAGTTTACTAATTGATTGATTTTTTTTTTTTTTTTTAAAGAAAGCCCTGACTGGATCATGACACATCTGTTTCGTACTATCTTGTAAGCATTTAAAAACAAGTAATGAATATTAAAATATTCACTCTTGTAATGATATTTTTGTTTTATCAAAGATTATTTCAGAAAGTGATATTTGAAACTATTCAATTCTCATTTTTTGCAAATTAAAAATATTTTTTTTCAGTATTAAAAAATGTTAAACTTACTCATTAAAGTTGAATTATAAATAAAAATTTGCATTACCATAATTATATTTAGAATGTATTAACATAATATCTGTTATTTTAATATTTTTGTGAGACAAAAATATATATATATATACTTTTGAATAGCTCGATGAATAGTAGGGTCTTTGTTGATTTCCTCCATAAGTTTTTGGATATCATCGTATGTTATCTGTAAAACATATTAATATATCAATAAAAAATGAAATTTAATTGAAAAAACTGGTTAAGAATTACCATTTTTAAACTTACTTTTACTACTTCTTGTGCATCATTAAAACAATACCATTCTCCATCTTTGAATGACCTACAAACAATAAATTTAAAATTACATATTTTTTAATCAAAAATTCAATATACATATTTAATCGATAATTTCATGTATGTACATAATGAAATAAATTTGACATTTTTTTTTTTAATATTTTCCCAATATAATTTTTGTAAAAAAAGATTCCTTAAAACATAATGGTTAAACTCTGTATCTTTATACTGAAAAAAAGTCAATAAGTGTTAACATTCCCTTTATAAACTTTTATACAAGTAATCCTTTTCAGCAAATCTTTTAAAAGTTTGGCAGCAACAGATTAATAAAACTAATATAAGTATAATATAATTCATCAAGATTTATTGCACATTATTTTTCCATTATATGTTTGTACTATAATTTCCTGCTTATAATCTGAATAGTAAATAAACTTCAATCCCAGTTTTAGTGGAAAAAAAATAAATGTCTCTCTAAATATACTCAAGCAATGTCAGCTTGTCCACTTGTTTCTTAACATTATCATGCATGAATATATAGTTCTATTTTGGGTATGGTTGATATCTCAATCTAGCATATTTTAAAAGGAGTTTTATGTTATAGAAAATGATCAATGAAATATCATATTTAAAAGGATGAAAAAAAAAGAAATATGTGCATAAGAAATGTTAAAAACAAAATATTTATAAATTTGTTTTAGTGTACAGAAAAAACTGTAGATTTAATTTAAATGCAATTATGCCATTATATATTATACTTCCATTGCAATCATACCATATACTATATATATATAATTGCAAAAAGAATTTATTACAATTAATAACACTATGCCTTATGATTCCAACATTCTCTTTTTAATAGATTTATTAATATCATGGTAAAATGTGTATTGAGCCTCGATAACTTTTGATTGTGTTTTTATAATTTAAAAATTTATACAGACAATTTTATTTAATTTTATGCATTATATCAAAAGTATACATATAATAATAATTTTAGTACAGCTTATATTACGAAAGTAGATTTCTGAGTTAAGAAATATAACAATTTTAATTTTATTGATATATAGATCTTTAAATAATTCCACACATTTATAATTTGTTTTTTTAAAAATTAAGCAAAATATCTTACTTGATGTAAGCATAATAATGTCCCCCCATTGGCACTTCCAGCATGAACCATTATAGAAAAAAGCTCATATACATATGGCCCCTAATACAACAAAAAAGCAGTATATGAATGAAAATATTGTTCAAAAATACTATTGATGAAAACTTTACAAATTTATAAAAGATTTACCAAGACTTTAAATGAAAGCAAGAATAATAAAATAATAAAAAGCTTAAATAAAATGCTTTGAATTTGAGTTCATAAAATAAAACTATCCCATTCCATTACCAATGGAAGAAAGGGAATCAACTAGTGCAAAAAAATATCTAAAATCACATAACTTTGTAATAAATTTTACAATTTAAAAATCACTAATTTTTTCCAGCAAATACAAGTGCTAATGTTTCTTATGTTTGAATTTCACAGTTGATTGATAAAAAATAAACAAAAATATTCTGATACAAATATAGAGAATTTATAATCAATATTAATTGTTCATAGCATAGAAAATTTACTGTTAATAAAATTTAAGTTTAAAAATAACCAAATTTTCAAACTAAAAATTTCACTAAATTATTTTCATTTCAAGTCAACAAAATAAAGACAAGTTTATATTATTTATAATTGCAATGCAAGAACCTAAAAATGCAATAGAAAAGCTCTTTAAACAACATTTTTAAAGTTATAAATCTTAATAAATAAAAATTTGTATATTTGTGAGAAATACAAATCTAAAATATGGTATTAATTTCCTTTTTCCCTATTTCCCTTATTTGCACAGTTTAAGTTTATTAAAAAATGAAAGTTCAACTAACTTTCTCCATTGATTTTTTCAAATTCTTCTCATTAATGCACAGTTCCCCTCCAATTGTTCAGAAGAATGTCCTTGAGAATCCACATCAATACCTTCATCATCATCTGCCAAATCATCTTCACTGACTGAAGAGGGTAAGACAAGCTGTTTTAGGGGAGCAGTCCCCTTCTTCATCCACAACAGCTGAATCGCCATCACTTGGTTCTTCCTAACAGTGAAAAAATATTAGTATGAGTTCCTCTAAAACAGTTAATCACTAAACAAAAATGCATCTTGATCTCTTTTAAAAAATATAATAAAAATAGTAATAATTTAGAAAATGAAAATATAGACACAAAAATTTCAATTTATTGAATGCAATTACAATATTAAATGTAAATATTTATATAATATTATGCATTTTCCTTAGTTTTCCCCACTATTTTTAATTTTTTTAAACCTTTGATTCCCTAATTTCAAATATTTATCAATTCAGAAACAAAGATTGTATTGTAAACTCTAAATTCTGTACACTGTTTTTATTGAATTTAATGGCTTCTAAGTGCTGATAAAATTTTTAATAGACATGAAAAAACTATGCAGAACAGTAGAGAAATGTCTTTTTGATAACTAAGTGAAAAATTTATAGAATAATTTTTTTTATCTTACCAGCTTATCTGGCTTAATGAATTCATTCAAATTCAAAATTTCTGGAAATGTCACTCTGTAAAGTAAAATTACACCAATGAAACAATATATTTAAAAAACACTGATTAATAAATTTATAATAATGATACAAATACTTCTAGTAAACAAAATTGATATTTTTTTAATGATTCAAATTTCATAACAATCCATAAATCAGCATACATTTATTCTGAAATTTTTATAACTGCAATAGGTTTTTTTCCATTAATTTTTATTTTACACCACTATACAATCAACTCAATAAAACTAATACTCATTTATCTTATTAATTTACCTAACAATTAATTATTAGAATTTATTTTCCACGTAAGAAAAATCATTAAAATCATGCTTAATATAGTTTCTTTTTCATGATAATAAATCATTCTACTTTAAATAAACATAGTTTATAAAAATCAATAATTGTTAGATTTGGAACTGAAAAGTAAGTTTGAAAATTATAATTACCTGCATTCATGAATTTAAATTTAAAAATTAATTTTAATATAAATATAAGTTATAAAAATCAATGAATTTTCATATTTAAAAATTGAAATGTAAACTTGACAACACAACTTGAGTAAACACTACATCAGGTAAAAATTTTCACTACAACCATAAATCCAGAGCTGCCAACCTCAAATGAGGCTTTTTTAATAATATCCCAGATTAACTTTTCATAGTTTATTGTAGTTTCAGAAACCAATACTAAACTTTTAACCACCTTTAAGTAAAGGGCTTCACACTCTGCCGCTTCTCTCAGACAATAAAATTAAATATAATAGCAACAATATATTTATTAGTGTACACTGTTGAATAAGACTGAATGTTGCTTGCTAAATCATTTTTAAAATTTTATAAAGTTTTCTATTACAAGAGTTAGTAATAGTTTTTCAGAATTGATGAAGTTTACTTGCTTAAGTTGGAAAATATATGATAACACTGGAGCAATAAAATTTGTATTAAATTAACACAGATCAACAATTTATTAAAGTAATAAAACAAAGCATTTATCACTTTTAATAAATGATAAAACAATCATTTATCAATTTTTCCATTTTTTTTTTTCTCCTGTAAAAACTACAGAGAATCTATAATAAATGGCAAAATTTCATAGAGGTTTTGTTATTAAACAATAAAAAGTTTTGTTGGAATCTGTAGTAGTTTTTCATATCTAACCATTAAAAAAAAATGTTCATAATAAAATACAATATAAAAGTTTAAAGAAATTATTGGAAAAAATGAATGTAACATGTTTTAATTCAAATACTGAATATTTATCAACGGCTACTAACCTGTCATTCAGTTTTATGCGCTGTACAATAGGATCAAAATCAAATCTTTTAATTGTAATGTTAAAAGATAAGGAAACCTTATAAACTTGAAACCTTTATGTGCATTGCATTTTTTGTTACAACGTTCACAAAAATATTGATTAGAATCCTTAAGTATCTCTGGAGTAACAAACGCCAGTAGTGCTTCCCTCTGTAACATAAAATTAGCCAAATAAATATTGAAAAATTTTAACAAAATACTACAAGTATTTGATAACTCTATAAGTATTTGATAAATAATAAAAATAATTTAGACATTTACAGAAAAAAAGATAGTAATCCTACAATTTGTGTTTCTAAATAATTTAATAAAAAATATTTATTATTAGTAAATTAACAACAAAAATATTAGAAAGAAAATTAAAGTAATATAAGATCATAACACTTTAGAAATAAAATTTTTATTAAATTGATACAGATTAACAATCAATTAAAAAAAAATAAAGAAATAAAGCCTTTATCACTTTTAGTAAATAAAACAGTTATCATTTATCAAGTTTTCTAAATGATACACTATTTAAAAATGCACTTTCTTTTTAAAAGCAAAAGAAAAAAATTATTAAGCCACTTATTCTTTTCTCATAAAATTTACTAAAGCAGGTAACAAAACTTTAAATAAATTAATAACTTTAATTAAACTGGCTAAACAAATTTTGAAAATCATTTTAAGTTATTTTTAATTTGTATTTTTTATTTTTAATTTAAAATTTCTTAATTTGTAAAGTAATGCCCACAAGTTAGTATTAACAAAATATTCAACATATTTATTAAAACTATATCTTAATAGGGAAAAAAACTGATAAACTGATGATGACTTATCCTTGAAATATAAAATAGCATCGCTTCAAAAATTTATCTTGATCAAATACAGAATAAAAAAATCCTATCAGATGTAATGACTTTGAAATGTTAGCAAATGATAAATCAAAAAAGTTAAGAAAAAAAAAAAAATTGCCACATATATAAACTGAAGTTCCTAGAAATAAATCATTACAGATTCATTCCAAGGCCAAGAACATGATATATACATTAAACAAATTTCAAATCTTTATTAATCATAGAAATGATAGCATTAAAGATATCTACGAGAATGTAATTACATAACTATATATTATAACAAATATTGTATCAGGTATTATACATTATGCTATTACAGATTGTTATATGCAGAGTCAATCATTTTTCAAGGAGTTAGAAGTCACTTTTTTAGACAGACAGGAGAACAGGCTCCAGATTCTTTTATCAAAATAATTTTTATTTTTTCCAAAATTTTTGGAATTAATGTTAAGACGTCAATTCAATTGTATCCTTCAATTAAACAATCAGTAACACAGACTTTTACTGCTTTACCAGCATATCAAGTGATTGTTGAGAGACTTTTCTCAGCACTCAAGTTTATAGAATGCTCATTGAAAGAAGATCTTATTGAAGTTATTCTATTATTAATAACAAATAAAATTTAATGAATTACAAATAGAGCATCTTTATGCTTAAAATATACAATTTAATTTTTATTGTCTAAGTTATTCTATAATACTTTGGTACCTGTTAACTTGGTAATGTTATTTTTATAAGATATATTAAAAAAACCTAAAACACACTTTATTATGCAAATGCTGCTTTATAAATATCTATTACATAAAGATATGTTAATTTAAAAAAAAGTTGTTGAATTTATTTCACAAAATCTTCTAAAGCTATTAGTAAAGGTTATAGTACATAAATTTACAGAAAGAATCGAGTCAGTATAAAAAAAAAAAAATTGGACTCAGGAGTCGAAATTTCTTTTGGACCATTTTTAAAATTTAAAATTTGATATTAAAATACTATTTGAAAATTTCATTTATATTATAAAATTTTCACAATTGAATGGTAGAAGTAAACAAAAATGTAAGCATTTTACATAGCATATAACAAAGATTTACATCATTTAAGAGAATTACTTACCACACTTTTATAAGCTTGACTAGAACCAAATGGGCGTACATCGAGAGGAACATCAAGGAACACTACTTCTCTAGCACTTTCATATCCACACTAACAGAAAGAATTTTTTACATAAATGATAATTTCAAACCAATATGAATTTTGAAAAAAAAAAAAAAAAAAAATGAGAGCAAAAAAGTAAACTGTTCATTTATAAGAAAATTTATTTTAAGCATTTAATATAGTGCAAAATTATGTTAAATTCTAGAAGAAAAAAAGATTATACTAAACAAAATGCATGACGCCAGATTTCAAGACACGATAGACATATCAAAAAGTTGCAATGAAGAAACAAAGAGATTATAAAAAATCGATAATCTTGATACAATTATAAGGCAAGTGCTAATAAATGCATTCATACATGCGTTCTATACCAAAATTATAAACATATTTTATCAGAAATATTCACACATAAGGTACATTTGATTAACACACAATACTTTGAAAATTTCATAAAATATTAAATTTTTTTATCTCAATTAAAATACATAATTTTTATTAATAAAAATTTTTCAGCACTGACATCTCAATCTGGCATTTTTGTTCATAACTGTTAAAATGGGAACTTCTTACAATAACTATTTTTAATTCTTATTTCATCTAATTTAAATCTAAAATAAACTTTTTCTTTAAATTATAAAATAAAAAAATTCAAAAAAGTTTGCCAAAAATATTATGATTGAAAGTTTTAAAGTAGTAATATTTGATGTAAAATGAAATATAAATATTTATTGCAAAGAATTCATCACATTAATCAAATAGATATAAACTTGTCAATGCAGCCCTTACCTCTAGACATTTAACATAATCTTTCATTTTCCCTTCATATAATCTGCTAATAAGATCAGATTGTTCAGTGTTTTTAAATTTTTGTTCCAAAGCATCAAACATAACACGACAAAGTTCTTGAATATCATGTTGTTGCCAAGCTATAAGAAAAAAAATTTATATTGATTATATTAAAATTATACGAGTAATAAATCAATCATGATTAAAAATACCTATATGAAGAACATTATTGATATATGAACATTAAAATTTTTTTTTTTATTTTTAAATTTATTATTTAAATGCCATACCTTCACTACTGTCCCAACCAAAACTTGTAGTTAGCTCAGTTGTTCCAACAGCGGGTTTTTTAGATGTCTTTTTTATAAAAAAAAAAAAAAAAAAAAAGAGGAATGAATAAAAAACTAATTTTATTTTTATTTAAAGGATATATACATAAATATAATACATAGGTAATTAAAAAATATCATTAAAAGCAAATCAGAACAAAGAAAAATTAACAGTAAAAAATTAGATTTAAATTTGAGAAAAAAAGTGCTATGTTTTTATTTAACTATTTTGATTGATAATTATAATAATACCATTGATATATTTCTCTAAGAAATACATTACAATTTTAGAAATAAACTACTTAAATACGTTAATTTAATTTACGCGGTTGAAACAGGCATTTTTTTAATAAAAATTAAAATATCTTATATAACATAGTTGTATAAAAAAATATTTAATTAGAAAAGCATTATTCTATACAAAAATTATTACCTGCAATTGCAAAAATAATTTTTGAAGTTGAAATGGAATACTTTTTGTACCTTCGTCTTCAGTTCCATCAAATTCCCATCTGATAAAATAAATTCAATTATCAAAATATCATAATTAGAATAGTAGATAAAATGATTTATAAAATTTTACTGTTATTTTTTTTTAACAAAACAAAAAATATTAAAAGAATTGAAAAAAATATATAAAAAAAGTAAAGAAATAAAAATACAGTAAAACAAATAAAATACTTCTAGAAAATATTTCATGGTTATATGCTTCACCTGTATAAAGCATTCCGAAATTCAGGGGTCATAAAAAGTGTTTGAAGGAGACTATTGAGATAGCAGGTCATGGCTTGGTTTACTAAACCTACAAAACCTTTAAAACAATAAAAAAAAAGTGCATTAGTTTAAAAATTGTTTTATTTAAATAAATAACTTCAAAAATATGATTTTATGTTTATATGTAATTGTTTCTAATGTTTAAAAAGAATATTAGAAACAATTACATATAAACACAACAAAGATACTACACTCTACTACAAAATAACATTAAAAATAAATATAAATAATAATTCGACTTAATTTTCAATAATTAAATACATAAATAACAAATACATAAGTAACAAATACCAATCAATACTGATGCTAAAGGTATATGAAATTAGGCTTAAGGAATGAATTCAAGCTTAATTCAATTAATAATAAAATATTAATAATTAAAAACATATAAAAATCCTTACTTTTCTAAACTTGCTTAAGCAAATAGGATAAGTACAAATAATAGTATAAATACAAGCAGAGTACAAGTACAAGCAATAACACACACTAGTGAAAGACAACTTTTAAAAATGAGATAAATCATAAACTGGATAGTTCGTCGTTAAAAACAAAAAAAACAACCCAGAAGTAAGGTTTCCATAAAATGAGTTATAATCCGAGTTTCCAAGCGTGCTTCGTTAAAAAGTCGCCGATCATAATCATGATTGCTTTTTGTAGAGTTCCTACAAAACTGCAGATCATGTTCATACTTGGCACAAATTGCTCGTCAGAAATTTTTCCTGATTTTTAGATATTTTTTTTTAATTTCGCTGAATTTTTCATGGTTTTCCTAACTTCTTGCTTCTGTTGCCACTTTGGATATTTATTCGCTTTAAGTTGTTTGGTAAATTATAAAATAATTCAACTGTTAGATTAAATTCTTGATGGCAAAATTTTACTTACAAATGTAATGCAAATTCATAAATGAAATGAATGACAAAAAGTATTACCAGTTTCTTGTCTTGGTAAGGGATTACTGTAATTATAATTATATGAAAATTCTGATGTTCCTGGTGTATAAGGAGGTGGTGCAGGTGGAGGTATATAAGAGCTATTATCCTTAATTTCAGGAACTGTTGGTTCTTCATTGCATGTAGAAACACTGGTATCATCATATTCTGAAATCTGTAAGCATATGAAAAATCAACAAATAATATAATGAATAAATCTTATTTTTGATCAGCATACTGAATTTTAAAAATTTTAACATGATTTAAAAATCTGAAATAATACTATAAATTAATAAGTAGTTAATTATAAACATGAAATATGCATTTACATATTTATATACAAATATAAATTTAGATATCTTTGTATATATATATATATATTATATAATTCTTCAGTACATGTGTTTGTCACTGAACTCCTCCTAAACGACTAGACCGATTTTGATGAAATTTTTTTTTGTGTGTTTGAATAGGTCCTTGAATGGTTTAGATTCACAATTGGACCTGGTAGGTGACGCTGCAATCGGGTTCTTCTGTATATGTGATTGTCAATGAACTCCTCCTAAACAGCTTGACTGATTTTGATGAAATTTTGTGTGTGTGTGTGTTTGGCAAAACATGGAGAATGTTTTTATGCTATCCCCTTTGTTGTAAGTCACTATAAAATAGTGCTGCAGTATATCAACTTCTACACCGTTCAATCAATCGCTATGAAAATTGGTAATAAAATCTATTCGAGTATGGAAAATAAGTTTTATTTTATCCACTTTATTGTTACTTGCCACCAGGTGGTGCCGCAGCCTTTCATCTTGTATAGCGTTCAAATGATTTCCATGAAAATTAGTATGCACATATACAGGAACATGGAGAATATATTCACAATATAAAATTTTCTACAATGCATTTTTTTTTTTTTGGCAGGACAACATATACTGGGTTCTACTAGTATACATATAAATGTTATTTTAAAAATAACATGTAATAAATTTTAAAAATGTATAATTATTCTATTCGTTAAACATGATAAGAGAACTTTAAATTATTAGTGTGTAAAAAAATATATGTAAAGACTAGAATAGCACACCATAAAATTTAATGACAAATTTAACAGATTCTACATTTAAGATTACTACACTCTTAAGATAAAATTTTTAACTAAAGGCATAAAAAATATTGGTTTAACAGATTAAATACCTGGAAGTTAACATTTATCTTTTTGGGAGGCTTTGAGTTTTTTGTATCAATTATCAAGTTGTTCCTTTGGTTATTACCACACCGAAATCCTAATTCTTCTAAAGTTTCTTCATCATGTTCATGTACATGAACCTATAGTGATTCAAAATCATAGTCATATAAGCGTATTACACTACAACATTATTAAGATTTCATATTATATTATTTATACAGACATTATTATAAAAAATTATTTTTTGCATTAAATTAATTGATAAATTTTCATTAAGCAAAACACATAATATTTAATACTCAAATATTTTTGGTAATTTTTTTAATATTTAAAAAATTATTAATAACTTTTAAATAATTACCATAATTAATTATTTTTTATGGTAATTTTTTAATTTTTTATGATAATTAATTTATTATTTTTTTAATTATTCATCGCTGATTATTCATCTTTAATTTTCTAATACAGTTCTTTATCCACATGTGAAATAAAATTACTTACTGGATCACCCATTTTTGAATATATTAATTCAAAGGAATCAGGTTCATACTGAAACTTTTTTGCTACTTCCTGTAACAACTGGCATGCTGTCATAGATGCTGGTAAATTAATAACAGCTTTTTGAAAATCCGGCTAAAATAAATGAAAACACATAAAAATTCAGAATTAAAAAAATCCTTGAATTAACTACATTTATTGATTAATTATCCATAATCAAGAAAAAGACACTTTCAGATCTAGATAATTTTTCTTAACATATTGGTATTAAATAAAGAAATATAAAACAAATAGTTTTTTAATAAGAAATTAAAATTAAAATCCACTTCATCTAAATTAAAAATCTATTTCATTTTCATATTTAAACTATATAGTATCATTACTTACTGAATTATTATTCACATAAGACCTCGTCTGCATAAGTAAAATTATAAAAAATATATTAAAAAGTATGTGACAAAACTATATTTTAAATGTTTTAATATTCATTAAATAAAAAACTGAGATTAAACAAATAAATCATTTTTGATAAATTATAACATATTACTTTTATTAATTTAAGAAATATTGAATTCAACTTTAAAATCTTCATTGGTAACAAGCATCTTATGATCAAAGTAAAATTAATACTAAAACCCAGAATAAGCACAATATTTACATTATTTTGAGATTGTAAATAGATAATTTATATTTTGCTTTAAAATTATAAAAAGAGATAACATTATTTTTATTTAAAGTTTTAATGAATAATCATCAAAAAATGATATTGAAAATGATATCTTAAAAATGATATTGTTATTCATTTTTTTTTTTTTTATCAAAAGAAGTTTTGAATCTCATACAAATTTGATTTAAAATATTTTAGTAATCCTATTCATTAATACTATAATATGGGTTGTTGTTGTTTTTATCGTCACACTAGCAACATTCGCAAATTCAAATCTTTTTTCAAAATCTTAGTAAAGCATAAAAGTTAAGCCAATAAGAAAAAAATAAGTTATTGATGTTAACAAAAATAAGAAAGATAAAATCTCTAAAAGACAATGATCTGTTCAATAAAAAAAAGTATAAATCAGATTTTTGGAAAATAATGAAAGTAATTATATATTGTGAATAAATGTTATATAACATTTAAAATAAGATGTACAATGGAGAGTGAATATATAATAAATTAGTAAGATGTGAAGAAGATGCTAATATATGATCTATTATATGAAGGTAAAACGGACAAAAAAAAAAAAAAAAATATTATAGAAAAAAATTGGCACTAACACAGTTTTACTAAAAGAGATAATTACATAAATTTAGTACAAAATCTATTAAAAAATCTAAATGGAAAGTTATACTGAACCTGGTGACGAAAACCATAAAAAATAAGAACAATTGAGTTATGTGAGACAAAGTTAAATAGTAAATCAACAATAATAATCAAAAGGAAAAGATTTACTGTTTTCAACTAAA
Source organism: Caerostris extrusa (assembly GCA_021605095.1). NCBI lineage: Eukaryota > Metazoa > Arthropoda > Arachnida > Araneae > Araneidae > Caerostris > Caerostris extrusa. Next base: position 94,782 of record BPLR01021194.1, on the reverse strand, counting down.
TTTTTGTCTAATGTTTGCCCTTAAATTACTGTAAAAAATAAAATAATAATTGCGATTTTACAATAGAAAGCCGAATGAAATCTTCAAATGATTATAAATATCTTTAGATGGACCTTATTATTATTATTTTTATTATTATTATTATTGGCTCTTTCTCTTAAACAATTCTCACTAAATCCCTTTTCCTTAGTAATATGTTTCATTTTTCTAATTGTGATTATACAACAAAATATCAATATATTTTTAATAACATACTGTATTATAACCAGTATTGCAGTATATATATTTATATAAATAAAGATATATACATTCATTTTTTTTTCTTCTAAGAATGATAATATCACGTGCATCATCCTCTTATTTCCCAATCACAAATTATTGTTACTTTATTGATGTTGTTAAATAAGAGATCTACATTTCAAATAAGTAAGAGCAATACTGTAAAAGTGAAATTTCATACATTATGCTTGGGACATACTAAAGAAAATACTAAAGTAAATTAGGTGAAATGCATAATAAATGTATAATAAGTTTGCTCTCAACTCACTACACGTGCTAATATTAAAATGAAGCATTGAACCATCTCTACAACTACTCTGTAGTATTTGTATCGGGGCATTAAATCTTTAACTATAGACAAATTTTTATAACTAATTTGAAAATTAAAGAAGAATTAAAATTTACTGGTTAAATAATAAAAATACAGAAAACTGTATTTCTATTGCTAACTTTTTATTATCTCAGCTTTTAAATAATAACTCTCAGTTTTAAGTTAATCACCCTCTCGGATTGCATAAATAAAATCAAGTTATTATTATTTTTTTTTATCTTAAACTAACCTGCGTCTTAGTCATATCGCGGATGATGCATAAAGCCCGAGGCTCATCTGCAGCAGAAGTGGCTGTAGCACACATATCCTAAATAAATAAGTACAGTGTGTAAGAAATTAGGAAATAATACATACCATTTTTAATAATTAAAAATACTACCAACATAAAATAATAGGTATTAAAAGAAACTCTACATATAAGTTTACTATTACATGTTTTCCTATGTTTAGAATTGCATATTAATAAATCAAAAAATTACATATTAAATTAAATAGCCATATTAAATAATTATAAAAACTTCACATTTGTTCAATATAAATATAAATTAATACCATTTATTATATATATCATTTTATACAATGTTATACTTAATAAGTTTGGAGCAATTTCGAATTAATAGACATTATTTCCTTATTTTATGAGAAGTTAACTTTTGGTATAAAAATGTAGTGAAGATTTTAATCTCAGAAAAAAAGTAAATATATCATTAGTTAAAGAATTAAAAATCACTTCAGAAAAATCTAACTATAACAAATATATATATTGCACTTGAAACTTCAACAAAAAAAAATTAACTGAAATAAAGGAAATTTACATTTTTATTCCCATATTTAAAATAGATCTTTTTAGTGCATATTTAGGATAAATTTAAATTAGAAGAGTAAAACGAAGAAAATTAATGATAAGAAGAAAATCAATATCATTCATTAAAAAGAAAATGAATGATATTGAGTTGCTTATACATTACTTTTGCTACAAGACCACCCTTAAAAACATAAATGCTGATTCACACTTCTACTTACAATCAAATGAGAATTTATGATTTATTTTACCATCAAATGTACCTACAACTTTTGATGTGCCAAAGTAAATTTATACCTGTTAAATGACTTGATGAAGTTTTCCCAATAATCACAGTAATACTCATTTCAGAAATTTTCAAATATCAAGAATTTTTATTTATTATTTTGCACACATAGATTCATATGTAATATATAATTGAGTCGTTAAAATTAATTTTTTATAACCATGTTCTTAAAACTTGACAATAATTAATTAAATTTAAATAATTTGTTAAATTTTTAAAATTTGAAAAACAAAAAAAAATTAGATAGTAACAATTTTAAGAACTCATAGATGTTAATAGCTTACTTTCTCTATTTGATAACTATATTTAATTTTATTAACATACTTAGGTTTTATATTATAATGTTTAATTTACAATATCAATTATTTTACACATGCAATATTCTTAATTATTATTGTTAATATATAATCATTGTGAAATAATGTAACATATCAGCTGTTCTAAAGGGCATTCTCTATTACTAAAATAATCTAATATTCTTTGTTAGTAGCAATGTAGAAGCATAACTAATTAAGGATAAAGCAATATTTAAATAAACTAGTACACCATAAGTCCAATTTTAAACTAATTCATACATACACTATAAACAAAAACACTTACTTCTATTTTTGATAGCAATTTTAAGAATTTTAAAAATTTACTCACTAAATTTCAGATTTCTTTTTTTTTAAAACTTGAACATTCAAAAATTTTAAATAAAGGTTAGATGATTGAAATAATTTCCAGGATACTGACACCTACATATAGCTCGTATTCTGTCTGATACTACTTGGCATCTCTACAAGGAAAGAAAAATAGAGTGAAAAAGTCTCTACACACCTCCTGGGAAGCTAAAAATAAACTCTTCACCACTGATGCTGAGAGTGATGTAACCTTATTCCCAGTTCCTCTTCTTCCCAAACATTTTTAAACAAAATGAGGCAGTTTAAATAGAATATAACTAGTGATTTTTAATTATGAAATCATGAAAAAATGATTTCCTAATACTTCAAAATATACTAAAACAAAATACAGAAACTAAAAAGTTAAAAGCACAGACTTGAATTTCAATTCCATGTACAAAAAAAAAAAATTTACAGTATCATCATATTTTCCTTTTAAGACAAAACATTATTAACATTAAATTTACCAATTAGGTCAAATGAAATACTTTTTTATAAATTAAGTTTTAATTTAAGTTAATGTTAACAACCATAGTTCTGTTGAATATTAGGAATTTCAAATTTAATTTTAAAGAGGCAGTTATTATTTAAGTATATTTATTTGCAATTTAGTCATTAACATTAAAGCTGAATTAGAAATTTATATATTAAACTGAAATTAAACATTGCATTTACCTTTGTATTATTGGATAAGGCGAAATATATTTGAATATATTATTATTATTATGATGCAATTTTATATATATATATATATTGTAATTATTGAATATCATTATTTTCATTTACAGAAAATGGGGAACAAAAATAGATTACAGACTAAATCCCAGAATATAATTTAGATTCCCCTGAAAATAGGTTTTTAGTGCACTGTGAATCCTTTATTATTCTCTCTCATTAGGAATAGTTTTTTAAAAAGGCCTTATCTAAGATAACATTATTACAATGAAGTACTTCGAAAGAAATTATTTCATTTAGGAAATTTTTAAAAATCTTTTTTCAATAATTATAATAAATATGCATAAAAACATGCATGCAATGCAATTCATCTCCTTACTATATTAGACTTTTTGTTTCTTTAAAGTATGAAGATTCTAATTTTTGTTTAATAATGATTGTCATGAAGGTTTACTTCGACCAATAAAATGTTTTTACACATTTGATCACTTATATTAGATATAAATTTAGTCCTTGTTTTGATAACAATACTAAATATCTTCTTGCATTCTGTGCTACTATGTTAACAATGTCAGAATGGTTAGTATTAATTTTTCCAGGTCATATAAGAATGTTCTTCGCATCTTTTCATATTTGTAATTAAAATCCACTGAATATCAGTCCTCTCCAATGCAGTAATCTTCTTAAAGTTCTCAATTTGCAACAAACAAAGCTAAGATGGTAACTTGTCATTGGCGAAATCCCTAGCTTTTTTTCATTAATAAAAATACCATAACTAACAATCTTCTTTGAAAATATTTAATACCAAAATGTGATGCATTTTGCAGAGTGGAAAGATTTACTGCTTTAGTAAGAATTTTGATATCATTTATGGGAAATTTGTGTATTTGACTTAGTGATGATTTTTCAAAATCATATTTTAGGAGTTTTATCAGAACCATATTTAAAAAATGAAAATTAAGGCTAAGAAGTGAACAAGAAAAGATAATTTTTAAAATAACAGAAATTCAGTAAAAAAAAAAAAAAAGAAGAAGCAAAAATTGGATAGGCAGGTGAACGTTCAAGAATATGGAATCTTCTGCCTAAATCAGGAGACTTAATCTCCTGCCTTGGCAATTCTGTAATACCTTTGATACGGATACGGCCATACCAGTTCATATCTGTTACAGAGTATCTGTAGGGTAAATATACCCCTAAAACCTCCACATAATCAAATTATTAAAAATTGCATTTATGTGTTAAACTTCAAAAGATAGGAAGTTTAAAAGCATTTCATTTTTACTCTGTTGTGAACACATCAACATCAGAAGTACACATATTCTTTATAAATCTCTTTAACTAAATTTATTCATTTATTTTTTCCTTGTATAAAAATGTGTTAATTTCATAGCATTGAATTTTATAAAGCCTTTTTTTCTGCTCTGTTCCAAAATGTATGTGTACAATTTATTTTTTGGCTGCAATACTTTCTTCATCCTATAAGTACTGTATTGACTTTGTAGTATGAATTTCATGTCTCCTTGATTTTTGTGAAATTATGACATACACACACCAAAGCAGAAAAAAAGGCTTTATTGACAGAATGGCATTAGTAAAAAACATTGTCTGTCCATGAGAAAAACAGCAAACCAAAGTTTCTTAGTGAGGAAAATAACTTCCCTTAACTGCAATGGTTGCATGATACCTTCTATTTGTACTCAATACCAAATTATCCAGCAGTTTTGGAGGTAAGAGTTGCCACTCTTCACGGAACATGTGGTTGGTGTTCTCAAGGATAAGATTGTGCTGTCAGGTGTTTCCCCATAGCATCCCAACCATATTCGATGGGATTTAAATCAGGGGGAGTAAGTTCAAATCCAAGCAATAAACCGTCCTGCCCCAAAGCATCCGGCACATCAGACCGAGTTGCAACACCAATCCCGCTTCATATAATTCTTAAAAAACTGTAAATAAAAAACTCCTCAAATAAGATGTTCAAACATGACAATATTCATACAAAATTAAATAAATAACAAAGTAACCTTGACTGGAAGATCAACATCCCAAAGAAAAATCGAGAAGAACGTAGACAAAATAAGTATGGAATGCTAGTATTTCAGCCTCCAACCTATTTCAAAAGAAGAATTCCTTCCAAAAAAAATATAAAAGACGAAAAGAAAATCTGTAATGGAATATTTTTCCAATAAACTCATATAGCATAGCGAACAAATTTTAACGTCTTCGCACCAATTCATAGAGTTCAAACGAATCGAAAAACAAACGTTCAAACGAGTTCACTAAAAAAATTTCCTTTTTTGTTTTTTTTTTTAATAGAAAAAAACAGGAATCGTTTCTCATGTAACTTAAAGGAAGTAGAGAACTAAAGCACTTCTTCTGAAGCAAGTAATAAGTTAGAGAGAAAGAAACCAAATAGGTTAATCCACTCTAAAAGCAATATAGAAATTAAACAAACTAGTCTCAACGTTCAGTTCCAACTCAAGGAGTTCAAAAGCGAAACAAAAAGCAAGATTTTTATTTTTTTATCTATTTCCCCTTTTTTTTAAAAAAAAAAAAGAACAGAAATAACTTTTCCTGTAGCAAATAAGAAAAGAGAACATCGAAAGAACTAGAGACACAAACAAACAAAAGAACAAAATGTTTAATCAGTGTTAAGATTTTCAATAGCCTGTAAAAATCTTTTTTTTCCATAAAAATTCCATAATGAATCAGGGGAGTATACTGGCCAATCCATTCAACAGATATTCTCACTTTCTAGAAGCTCCTCAACAGCAGAGGTCCTATATAGACATGGATTGTCATCAACAAAAATAAAAGTATGGACCAATGGCACCTCAGAATAGCTGCACATGTGTGAGGATAATTTCATTGCAGTAACGTCTCGTGAGGCTCACTTACGAATGAGCTGCACGATGATGATATTAGTGAAATGAAATAGTGTCCCTACTTCCTTTCATATCTACTGGAGCTCAGACTGAAACGACTCTCATCAGTAAACAGAGCGTACTCTATTGATGAAATGTTCAGTCTTTGTGTTCTTAACACCATTGTAAATGGTGCCGCAGATGGGCTCTATTAATGGCATTCAGCGTTAAGAACAATGGGCAAATAGTCCACCCAAAGACATCTGGACACAGCAAACAGTGATACCTGTCATCTGGTTGTCATACGCAACAACTGAGAGATGTTGTCCAACGGTCTCTTTTCGCCTGCAAAATGATATACTGGTCAACACTTGCTGCTGTTTTCTTCAGTCCAACTTTTATTACGGCTACACCTGTCATCTGGAATGCTTTCAAGCTCTTGAAATTACACTTTGTCAATTTCAAACTCCAGCGCAACACTTGACAAAATACGCCTCTCTTCAAGCTTGCCGATCATTCCACCACATGCAAAGACATCCTGCTGGTTTCTTGTCGCCATTAAGAACGTATGATTTCACTTTCACTTGCAGTTAATGTCTGGAAATGAGTCCGTCCTCTCCTCCTTTTAAGTTGCCTTGGCACTGATCGTGCACATTTCACTTTTCTACTGAGCCGCCTTTTCACTGTGCTAATCGCAAAAAGCCCTTTTCAACAATTTCATAGTTGTATGTTGAAAATTGCTTTTATTACTTAAGTTTTGCACGCTAATGCATTTCATGAATCCTAACTGGTTCCTTAATAGCTTTTGCTGAATAGACATCTGAAATATTGTTTTCAATAATATGATCATTATCTCTTATAAATTCCCTTAATGTTCAAAACATGGGCTATTAATGATCATGTTATTGTTAGCATTAAAATGAACTACCTGCACTCCATTTTCATTACAAAATTTATATGAACTAAATTTGTTCAGAGTAGGGCTGAAAGATTTTTTTCTTCTAATTTTTAATTCAATTATCTTAATTAATTGTTATGTTACTCACTGTATGTCCACCTTTCTTTTAATGCAAATGTGCAGAATACTGAAATATTAAAAGTTTCACTCTTAACTTTATTACACAAATTCTCTCATTTAATTGTCAAAATTTTCCTCAATGTTTTTCTAAGCTCTCTCCTTATTATACAACCAATTCTATAAGTGTTTGCACTTGAAAAATAGAGATAATTTTTTTTTTTTTTTAATCAGAAATAATGTTTTTCCATTTGATTCCCTGTACAGCCAAAACATCCTTACAATAAATCTCCATTAGCATCAACAGCTGTTTCCTAGCTCCAGTTTGAAAAAAGACAATGCATTCCATCATTCAATTCTTTAATCATGCATTAGTCTGATTCTGATATCTAGGTCCATTAGCTGAAAGGTAAATCTGATTTATTTGTGCTATTAAGAATTTTTCAACAGTGGTAAAGTCAGGTCATGTGTTAAGAATAAATTTATTATTATCACCATACATAAAAGGAAGCATATTAGAATATACATGCCATTTCTTTTGATTTATAAAATTTTTACTAAAATTCTTAGAAGATTTAAACCAGTTGCTGTAAATCCAACAGATTACCAATTAAATTAAGACCAATATGTCGATTACAGATTAAATTTTTTTTGCATTTGATTTATTCAGAAATTTTTTTTTTATGAGGAAACTGTGTGTATACCAATTTTATTTTAAGCATGCATGATATCATTAAAAGAAAACAGCTTTTTAAAATAATGAAATTCGTATTCCTGTTAGTGTTAAAATTGTCAGAATGACTCTCGCATCAACCGTTGCATAGTTTAAAAATACAAAATGCTTTCTGTAAACTGGATTAAGACAAAGTGGCCCAGGATTAAGTCTGGGAGAGGGATATATTTTCTGCAGTTCTCTCTAATCTTAGCCCAGGAAAAATTAGGTATAACACTCTTTTAAAAAGGTTGGAAAAACTTTTTTATTGTATTACACAGATTTTTGCTTTGCGGATGATACAATCCAAATTGCTAGGGAGAATATGCCCTTATAAAATTATACAAAAAGTTAACAGAAAAATAACAATTGTTGGTATTGAGATAAATAGAAAAAAACAAAATTTATGCTTTTAGCCAGGAAAGAAACCAATCAGAAAATAGTTATTATGATAAATAATAACATAAAATTTGTGATAGCTTCTAAATTTAAATATAACAAACGAAAATAAAATGGAAATAATTATGGAGGTGGGGATAAAATGGCCCCAGAAATCTAAATTATGTTTATTGTAAAAAAAAAAAAGGCTTTTTCACATTTCCAACATTATTCAGGTCTATAAATACTACAAGCAGAATTAAGAAATATACAAGGCTATTATTAAGCCAACAGTAATTTATAGCTCAGAAGTATAGAGTATAACATAAAGAGAAGAAAAAGTAATTAACACTAGGGACAAAAACATTTTTTGAACCCATTAAAGAAGGTGGGTTGTGGAGAATTTGAAACAAAAATGGATTACAAAAAATATACAAGGAAAAGTGGAATTCTTTGATATCAAGTCACTCTAATTTTTGCACCAATTTTTTGTTGCCAAACTGGTGATAGTTCCTCAACTTTGGAAACATGTATGGCAAAGCTTTATTATAATTGCCTGTCAGGTTTTTAGGAGAGGGAGGTGGGATCAGTTATGATGAGCTTCTCAGATTTATGATTAATCTCATTTTAAACGTGATTATCCAACATGCGAGACGTATATTTTAAATGTGATAGTCATGTATATCTTGTCTTGTGGATAATCAATATTGTAACCAGAGTAGAAAAGTAAGTTTAATTAATTAATTTGGTTATTTGCATTGCATTATTTGGCTATTCATATAATTAATTTGTTTATTTCTTAAAATCTAATATTAATTAAATTTTTAGTATATTAAGTCTAAGAATATCTGTATTTCATAATTAGAATGCATCCCACTTTGGTTAATTTCTCCATATTATAGTGGGGAACCTATTTTACAAATAAAAGAAACAGATATTAAATTTAATTTGCTACTTTTAATTAGTTGCCAGTTTTTCAATTTTTGCATGTAAATATTGTATAAATATCTGTTAATAAATTAAAAACATTAGTTTAAATGATTTAACATATTAGTAAATTTATTTTTTAGCGGTTATATTGTAAATAATCAGGGGTTATGGCCCTAAGTTTATAATATTAGAAATTTTAAAAGTAGTAAAATTATTAAAAATTCTAGTTCTATCGGTATAAATCAAGTGAAAAATTTGGGTTTATGGGGGTGTCTCCTTGTAATAATTGAATTTAAATAATATTAATAACAAAATTCGGTACTTACGTATTAACACCACCGCAGCAGAAGCTGCGCTAATGCGCCAAAATAAAGACTGTTTTTGAATCTATGTTAAACTCTATATCGGCCCATTTTCCACCGAAATCCGATTGACTACTTTGCTTTTAAATAAAGTGTTTTGAATTTTGAAAGTGTTTTGGTTTTAAATAAAGTGTTTTATATATTTTATAATTTGTCACAAAAATTTTAAGTGTAGATTGGCGCCACTTAAAAACAGCCAAATCTGTAGCTGCGGTGGCGTTAATACGTAAGTACCTAAAATTCTCTAAATAAAATTTTTAAAATATCAGCATTTTCAGACTAAGGACCAGCAATTAATTGGAGAAGAAGCAAGAATATGAAGAATGTTATTTTTTTGCCTACAGTTCTCATGTTATAGTTTCCAGGAACACAAGTGAGGGGATAGAGTCAGCAAGAATTGAAAAACACAAAGTAAGGCGAGAAGGAGGGGCTGATTGGTAAAGGCCATAGAAAGGCAAAAAAAATAAAAAACAGGGAAGGACAGAAAATGTTATCATAAGTATAATTAAATCTAGATGAAATCAGTGGCTGCATCATTTGGGCCAAATGAATGAACACAAAATAATAAAGAACATTTAGTAAAGAAAAGTTTGAGTATAGGAAAATCCTGGAAAATACAAATGATGCATGGATGAATAAAGAAAGACCAGGAGACGAAAATGTGACACTGGACTTGGGGAATAACTATCGGAATTTTACTTTAAAAAGGAAGACAAAGACAGAGTTATTAACTTCAACTAACAGACTAGATATTTTATAAACATATTTTAAAATACAATAAAATATAATTAATAGGCTTTATTGAACATATTTAAAAATATGTATAATAAATTGGAAATTAAGTTTAAGCAGTAGATATATTATGGATTAAAATATGTCAAATACTTAAATTCTAGATTTTCAAACAGAAGATTTAATAGAATAGAATTAGCAAAATCTTATAAAAGCTTTATATAAATTTTTGTTTCCCACAAATATCAATTTTATTAAATAAAATGTCAAATGTATTCAAGATATAAATATTATTTAATTTTAAAAATGCTCTTCTATTTAATAATTAATTTTAGCAACTATATTCATTATAGAATTTACCAAGTATCACTAGATTCAGCAGTGAAGGCCTATATACATGATTGGATACATGATGTCAATTATATACTTTCATGATCTTAAAATATAGCTAATGCCCTATTCAGTTGTTAAATATGCATCTATTTAAAATTACTTAACATTTATTTCAGCTGAATGAAATAAAGCTTAAATTTAAAAGTGTGAGGATTAGTTCACACTCTACCTTTGTGCAGGAAAGCGTGATGAATAATGAAAAATTTTTTTTCATCTCTGTCACTTTTCTTCATTTATAACAACAAGAAAAAACTAATTTATACACTTATTGAAATAAAAAATAAATTTAAATTAGTAAATTGACTACTGAAGATAGAGTAAAAAATAAACAACATGATATGAAATCATGAACGTAAATAAACATGATACATGAATATAGAAAAGTTGTTTAATAACTTAAACAAACAATATAAAAACATAATATTTATTACCAATAATAAAGATCCAAACAATTTGCCATAAAAAACGTGAACAACATAAATCAAACATGACAATTTCTAAACATAATAAAGGTGTTTAACAAAAAAAAAAAGGTGTTAAACATAAAAATAAACAAAACACTTTGATTCAGTTTCAACAATAACAGTTTTAACAACGTTTTGGCTATTTACTGAGATATGAGTTATTTGAGACATATCAGTTATTTTCAAATAAAAAGAAAATTATTTTATTATTACTATTATAAGAAACTTAACTGAATATTGAGACATCATATAAAACACTGCTTGCATCCTAGTTGCTTAATTGAAACTCTAATAGGGTAATCAAACTGAAATGAATTTGATTTTAAATGCTGACTACCATTATTTTTGTTTCAAACGAATGAATTTGATGACTATTTTAAATCCCTTCTAAAGTATGGTGCAAACTAGAGCCGAAACATGTAAACAATAAAAACCGATTATATTAAGATTGTTAAAAGTTGACAATATAACATACCGTAACAGCCACCAGCTGTTTATTTTCACCAGGCACCATATCGAATAAGTAATCCTTCTCAATAGCAATTACAATTTTTACACCATTCGTCTTTCTCAGCTTATGCGCCTCACTCTGTACATAAACAACAACAATAAAAATTTTCTTATTAGACTATTGTTGCCGAATGCATGATAAAAATTTGTTTCGGTGTGAACAATTATCAGCACTAGATAATGATCATATTATTAAAGACTCATTATTTTAAACCTATTTAATTTATATATTTCATCCTTAAATCTTGAAGAAAATTAGAATTTTTACAAATCCTCTTTTTAGAAAGTTTTTCATATAACTCGAACAAGAAGGCATTTTAATCTCAAGCGCTAGAGTTGTTATTTCTATTTATTATTATAATAACATTATTAGAAATAAAACTATCGTTCATATTTGTAGCAAAATAGGAATTTTAAAGATTTCTTTTCATACATTTTACATAAGATCTGTAATGAACCAATAAAACTTCAAAGCAACCCGAATAATATTGGATTTTTTTAATTATAAGTACGCCTTTAAATTGAAAATAACTGAGGATAATTTATTAAAGTCTTTCTGATCAAATGTATATTAATTCACAATTAGCTATTATAAAATTTTAACAAAGGTGACGTAGTCGTGACGTCATTACAAATACAATTACTAATATATATATATATATATCTATGACGTCAGTGAAAGTTATAGAATATAAACTTTATTTTTGTCTTGAATCGAGGTTGAACGTGGTCAAGCTAATTTTTCTTTCGAAATCGCATTTCTAATTAATAACATTTGCTTTCAATAAATTTTCTTTTTATCTTTTATGCAGTTAGAAATCAATTTTCTAAACAAACCAAAGATTTATCGCTGTGATATATCAAAATATTTGTATACACTTCCTCTACGTGTAAATCTGCGTCTGCTAATGTTGAGCTTAGCATATATTTTTAGTCCTTCAGAAATGAAATATTCTAATTTGAAACAACACCCGCAGAGAATTAAAACGGGATTGGCTTGTTTAGCCTTCAATCCTGTCATCTGGTGAGAGAATAAAGCAATAACTTCTCTCCCAAGGTTTTCTCATTCGTTTCTATTTTTAACAGTTTGTTGACTGCTGTGAGTGGTTTCGAAGCTCTTAAAAGTTTTGTTTACAATAATGAAATTAGCCATTTGATAATAAGATCAGTGAGATTTAATATCTGTTTCCCTGATTCTTTTCATCAACAACATTCACTGAATTGGCTCTTCAATCTTTAATCAATTGGTATTGCAAAACAAACTATTTTTTGAAGGTTAGTAAATATATGTTTGACATTTTATATAATTTTTCTGAAATAAGTTATATAATTACTCTAGTTCTTAATTTATTGTTTAAAAATTATTTAATTTCACTGTTTTCAATTGATGCTAAAAAGAAAATTCAAGTGCTTCGTACTTAATTAAGTTGTGTTTGTTTACATGTTACCTTGAAAACTTCTTTGTCTTCAAAAACAGTTGCTATAAATATTAAATAGGAGAGATACATCTACTTAAAATCCTCTATATTCTTATTTTTAACGATTTTTTATACTTTTATGGGGAAAACAAATTTTTTGTTGGGTAATATTTATTTTTCCTGTGAGCTTTTTTTTTTTTTTTTTAAACTTTTAACTTGATTTCTTATATGTAGTAATAATAATACGTTAAATTAAATATATTATAATAATATGAATCTTGGAAATCGTGAAAATTTTAAATGTTGCTATATAATGTCTGTTATTTTCATGAAAAAAAAAAATTGCTTTATTTGCACCAATAGGCAATTCTTGTTGGTTTTTCTTTCGTAACATACATGCTATATGATGATTAAATAGCAGTATTATAAATGCTTATTCTTTAAATTAAATATATGATATCTTGCAAAATTTTTGCATTGTGATTGTCATAATTCCAAAAAAGTAGAAATAACTTTATTTAAAAACTATTAAACTATTTTTCTGTAGCAATTTTTAATCATAGTTTTTCCATTTGATTAAACCTTGCATTAAATTTGTGTGCTGATCATAATTGTGATTCAAACACAACTTGTTTAAATCATCTGCTCTTATAATCCGATTATCTACATGACTAGATCAAGTATATTAGAATTCACAAATTATTAATTTCCAGATGGAAAAACTTATTCAATTTTTTTTTTTAACTTTATTATTATATTATTTATTAAAAAAATTCTTCATTTAGTTAAGAGGGAAAAAAAAAGTAGTTGCAACCTTTAAAAATGTTATGAAAAACATCATTGAATAAGCAGTTAATCAAAATTGAGGAATATTCATTGTACTTATTAGAAGAGTTGCTTTGTCCGACTTTTTTCTTAGAAATTTTCTATCAAAATCTACAGATTTATATCTGTAGATTTTGATAGAATCTACAGATTTATATTTGATGTGCTGCTGTGTATATATACAGAAAAACTGTTTAAAAAAAAAAAAACTGTTAAACTGCATGTTAAGAAACCTGACCAATATAAAGTCATTGATGTCTATATCAAAAGGGACTTTTTAGTTTTGGTTTTTCTTCAACTTCTAACAACTGATCTTCCTATAAGAACACTTCACTTTCTGAATCAGGAAGTAAATGTTTTTTTTTTTTTTTTTTTTGTAAATATTTTTAATTTATTATTTGCCATATTCAGAACTAGATAGTATAGACACACACCATGTGCAGATACATTTTCAGAGATTTCATGAATAGTTTTTATAGAAAAGAAACTGAAAAAACAACTAAATATTGTATTATAAAAATTACCCATTTTGTGAATTGAATCTTTTTGTCAATATCTAACACCCTGTTACGAGTAGAATAACAACAAAGAAGATCCATTAATGAGGAAAACAGCTCATCATGAATTAATTTCTGTAATTGGACTAGTATCGACTAAATATGGCGATATCATTTTGAAATCATGGTAAAGTGCTTTGCCAAACAAGACACAAAAATAGACTTCAAATGAACAATATGTATATTTTAAAGTTTTAAGAATTTGTCTTTTTAAATATCTTTTCTATTCCTTTAAAATATTATTTTAATAAAAAAATTATAATTATTTCTTTTTTAATTAAATAATTTTAATGCATTGTAATGTTATAATACCTTTAAAAACTATAGATCTTAAATTCAAAGAAGATAAGTGAATTTATACTATTTTATATTGCAAGTAGTCAAAAATTACAAAAACAATTCTTAGTTTAATTAAATAAACTTATAATAAATTTATTTTGTATTGCTACCATATGGCAGTTACAATTGTCTATTAAAGAATTATGAATGGGAAAAAATGATAGAACATTTCCTTCCTTTTCATATTTTATACTATTTTGATATTTTGTTTCTGGTTTTATTGTGTGCACCTATTGTTTTTTATTATTATTTTATTAAATGCTTGCCTTGCAATCAAATTTTAATGCAGTTTTTTTATTAGAATTCCAAATTCCATAAAAAATTTGCTGGCAGTTTATTATTAATGATGTTCATCAAATTATTTCTTGATATAAACGTGTTATAAATTATATTTTCTGAAATTGGGCAACATATATTAATTGGCTCATAAAGTACAAATACTCTAATATAAATGTTCATTATTGCAAATGGTATTCAGTTATCTGAACAGAGTGAAACAGTTAACAACTTAGATTTTTAACATTGGTATAGAAATCATGAATATGTAATTTCTTGAGTACTTTACTGAAGTGCAGTACATCAGTGTGATCTTTATCTTGGATTGACTCTTTAACCATCTTAATTGTGCATCTAAGTTACACCTAAAATTTAATATACATCAAGAATTTTTAAAGTATTTTAAGAATAACAGTTTAAATTTTATTTGAAAATGACGGTATTAAAATGGAAAAATGGTATTTGATTAAACATTTTTGTGGTTTTTTTTTTACCATTCTTCTTAAAAAATCTAATTTATATTTTCATTCCTCATAACCTTGTATTCTAGAACAACTTTCTCCTCTTCTGGCATGGCATTTTCAATCGCATTCAATTCAGGGACTAGAGTGAATGATATGTAGTTGTTGCTGACAATAATACAACAAACGTTAAATAATCTTGACCGTATTTCGGATCACTGTCCTGTTCAAAGATGACGCTAAATCCCTTTCTATTTTTATTTATTTTATTCTTTAAAATGGTAAAATACATCACTTTAGAAGTTTTTTTTTTTTTTTTTTATGCCATAATATATTATTCAGTACTTACGTATTAACGGTACCTTGGCGACGGACTTGGCGGTTTTAAGTGTCGCCAAATCTGTAGCTGCGGTTAGCGCGTGTGCCCTTTATTGGCGCAACTGTCGCCAAGGTACTGTTAATACGCAAGTACCATATATTCTTATAGTTATCGCATACTCTCAAACATGAATGGATTCATTGTTGTGTTGAACTGAATAGGATTATGTTGTATATGATTGTGACATGTTTAGGATAATGTTCTTTTTTATTATTATTAGTGAATTAGTTTAAAAAAGATAAGTTTGCTTTGATTGCTAAAGGGAATAGTGTTAAGCGATAAGGACTTTAAAATATGAAACTTAGTAACACAATTTTTTTTTTCCTTATTACTTCACAAATGAGAAACTTGATCATATTATGGCAGTAAAATCTTGCTTTTTTAAAATACATGTCTGATGAAAAATGAAATGAAATTTTTCCTTTGAACTACTGAAGATATTGAGATTGATTTTGCTTAATATTGGATTTTCATAATTAAGTGAAAGATCTTCATTTTCACAGTGCTAGCCAAAGAAAAATATCATAAAGAAATACTTTATATCCTTCTCCTAACTATTCTTCATACACTGACAACACATTTGGTTTTTGGATGCTTCTAAGGTTTTGTTGGACGTTCGTTTATTTTTTCCCATTCTGAGAAATTTGACTTGTTCAAACATAAAACTAATATTTTCAGCCAATTTCCAATTGCTTTTCATTTACAGAGCAAGAAAAGCAAATTACATTATCAGAAAACAATATGTTTAAAGGCTTCAGATAGTATTGTATAAAGAATTTTGTAACATTTATACGATATTTATTTAATTTTATAACTGCTGTTATTAAACAGCTTCTGTACAAAATATTTAAAACATTGTAAAATTCATTATATATTAAATTTTTCTATTTACTGAGGTGCAAGGTTCTTATACTTTTTCATTAATTACATTTGTGTGACATTATACCAAAAAATTTGAAAAGAATGAGTGTTCAATTTCTTATGGGGCTGTACATTATATCTTTTTAATTATATGTATGGCATAATAATCTTAAGTTTTTTTTTTTTAATAGTGAAAACACATTAAAGAATAGATAATCAAGAAAAGTATATTAGTAGAATGTTGATGTTTCTTTTTATTAAAGAATGTGTTTGAGAAATTCAAGTGTATATTCACTCTTTCTATAGGACATCACAAATTTTAACCATAATTTTAGTACCTCATTTTTTCCTTCCAGCTTCAAATGAATTATATTAAAATTTTCAATCAGTAGAAAAAAAAAACTACCATAAAATTGAATGTGTATTCTTTTAAAATATGAATTCTGAATTGTGTATCTTTTAAAATTTGTATAATTTATTGCCATTAAACACTGTATAAATTATATTTGGATGAAACAGTATTTTATCTTTGTTTCAGGCAGTATTCATTACATTATCATGGCTCCGCCTACTGATAAGAACACTTCAAAAAACAAATATCATGTTGAAATTAAAGAATCGAAACAAAAACTATTTTCATTCCGCTGGCTTTTGCGCAAGAGTAAAAGTAGTAAATTTGCTAAAGAAATGCAAACAGAGAAATGCTTGACTTCTAGTGTTCCAGCTTCCAAATCCTGTGATACTGGACTTACTGCTATGGAAGCAGTTGACCGCTGCCCTACTTTCTTACTATGGAAATTACTACCCCCTACTGGCAAAAGTTTAGGAAACAAATCAAATGCCTCCCGTGCCATAAATAAATTGCCATTTAGAGCATCATTTAGCTGTAATGATGTGCACAGTCTTGTTTCAGCAGCTAATCTCTTGCCTGCTGCTGAAAGTTCTCATGATTTGCATATTGAAAACAAAAAAGTTAGATCTGTTCTTAAGCCTCCTAGTCAGAGTTGCTGTAAATTGAATAAATCCAATACTGGTCTCAGTCAATTTGAAGACTATCAACATTCATCTTTTTTCAATTCCAATGAACCATCTGGATTTTCTTCAAAAAGTACAGTGTGCAAGTTGTGCTTGATAATGGTTCCAAGCAGTAAAATGTATGTGTTGCAAGATTGTGGTTGCATGTTCTGTGTAACAGTAAGTAATTTTGATATAAATTTAGTAATTTAAACTAGAATTTAGTTTTTAAAGATATCAAACTGAAAAATAACATGTATAGTAAACTTTTCTCTGCAAACCTAATTTCTAATTTTTGTAATAGATTGTTGGAAATTTTTAATAGATTATAAAAAATATTGTACATTTTAATTTATTTTTTTTATACGAGTTGCGTGAATTATATGAATTTTATGTAAGATTTTCTTTTCTAAAGCACACTTTGTTTTTTAACACTTCTAAATAAGAGCTAATATAAAAAGAATTAATTGCAATTTTAAAAAATGTGAAGCATACAATTAGAAATATCGGGCATTTTTTTTTTTTTTATTATTACTTTTAAACTGATACTTATAGGTACAGTTTTCTTTTTAATACTGTATTCCGTATCAAAAATTTGTTAAGTATTATCCATGGATAAAGCCTAACAGTTTCGTTACTTAATTTGCCATTATATAAAGTAGGCCAGTTGTCCAATAGTTTAAAATTGTTAATGCAATCAATGACTATGATTCACAGTGCAAGTGAATATACTTTAAAAAAAAAATGTTCGACCCTTCTCTATAGAGAAGGGGCGAACATTTCTATATAAAAGGTCACGTTAAATAGGTATTGTTATTAATACCTCTTTAAGTATATTATCAAATTTTAAAGATTAAATAGTGAATACATAAATTGATAGAAAATTTAAGATGATTGTAAAAATATTTCTTTAATATATTAATATTTCTTTATCATTTGCTAAATATTCATTGTTTGTTTCATAATTTTACTCATTAATAAATAATATTCATAAATGGTTATTTATTTTAGTGCTTGCATCAATATCTCACATTTAACATAAAAGAAGGCAATGTACCTGTTACTTGTCCAGATGCTGACTGCAGTGCTTCTGGAAAAATTTTGGTTTCAGAAGTAAATAATTTCCTTATTTACAATGTGTCTATCTACCAGATATTAGCATCTTATCCTCTTCCTAACATCCATAAAATTATAAACATTAATAAAATAAGCGAGTAATTTAATAAATTTGTTTTTGTTTCCACTTTAGATAAATGGTTTTTAATTTAAAAATTCTTGCCTATCTGCTTATCTTTGTAAAGGCAGGACAAAAAATCTTTTTTTTTTTTTTTTTAAGGAATCATATTATTAGTAATTTAGTCATTTTTATTTTGGAATATTGTAATGATTACTGAAGATTTATTTATTTTATAAATAAACTTAACTGTCCGTATTTTCTAATCTTATTTTTCTGTGTGTATATATTGGTTTTGTCACATATGTAATTTCCATCAAAAAGAAATATCAATTGGAAGCATTAATACATAAATAACTAAACATTGATTTGGAGATAAGATTAATATATTTTAATCTTTTACATTTTAATGGATAAGCATTTCTAAACTACAGTAAAAGATATAAGAAACAATTTTGCTCAGAATAGATGATAGAAACTTATGAATTATGATTTTGATATATATGTATTGCCAAAATCTACAGTTTTTCTGTGCAAAATATATTTTTATTTTTATGGGTGATTTCAAATATTGTTCTTTCAATTATCAATTTTCATAGGTTGTAATCGCATATTTTTATGAAAAATTTAGATAAAAGAAATTGCTGGAGAAGATGCGTTATTTATGTTTGAACGTTATAAGTTGAATTTAGGTAAGTATGAAATTCAAATATATTTTTTTAAATAATTGATGAACTCTTTTGGTTACAAATTTTAACTTGCAAATTAATGTATTTTCATGTATCAATTTTGGTGTCTTCTGCTGGTTTCAGTTGCAGAATACTCTAAATATTAGAAAATTTGGTCGTTTGGGTAAATGAATTTTGTGCGAGTTTGTGTAATATATATATATACACACACACACACACTATTAAGCATTCATTAAAATATGTTCTTTGCTTAAACAACAGCCACATTTTTATATTGTTAAATTAATACTCAAACAAAATCTCAGTAATATTAAGTATTATTAATGGGAAAATCTTTCTATACTTGCAACCCACTTATAACAATTTTTATTCTATCTACTTAACTTTTACAGTAACATTTTCATCAACATTTAGATGCTTTGTGTCGGAAACTACTGTCATTTTGTTTTTCCCTTGTATTGCTGAACCTTGCTTGGTTTTATTACATTTTCTAGACTATATTATTTTCACCAATCTACTACAATACATTTTTACCATAATCTTTCCCTTCAGGCTTTTTTGTCACAAATTATGGGATCTAACATTACACTTGTGAACATCAATTCTTTTTATAACTGTATCCTCATTTAGTAGTGACAGCCAAATAGAAAGTGATTTTTAGAATGCTATTGATGCATTTTTGTATTTCTATTGGTGTTTTTGTAGATATGGGAGAGGGGGAGGATAGAGGACTAAAATGTGACTATGATCCCATATTCACAAGCCTGGCGGATCTTCTAATTTTTCAAAGTCTTCGATATTTATCAATTTTAATATACATCGCGATATAATAGAATACAATTTAACTGTGGCAGGACAACCGAACATGGCTTGTATGGGGCTTCTTTTAATAACAAAATGTCAGGCAGGCCTTTTCATGAATTCTATAAATCACATAATAGCTATTATAAAAACACTCCTTCAATGCAAATTATTAGTAAGTGGAAATAACTGGCAATACGAGCTATAAAAAACAAAAAGAAATTGATTAAACAGCCTTTTTTTTTAGATCTAATTGTTCGGTATATGTTAATGTGCACATTATCGAAGCAAAGTGCAAAATAACTTATTTTGTAGATGATTCTGTACTTTAATGAAAACAATTAGCTACTTTGATATTAATGATTCTCAGGCTTTAACTAACATATTCATATTATTCTGAATGCATGTTTAAATTTTCTACATTGAACTGTTTATTAATAATGACAAAATTTTCTATATATACTCTCAAAGTTTGTGTGAATGTGTGTGCACCTATGCACAACCTCAATTTACATCAAAATTCAAGGATAGTTCTAATACAAAGCCTAGATCAATTGAAAAGAAATTTCAAAATTGTCATCAATATTTGTTTTTTAAAAATTATCAATTAGGTTTTATAGCAATTAGATGAGTTTTTGTGGTTGGCATATTTTGTTTTATCAGACTTTTCGCCCCATCTTTTGACTGGAATTTATGCCTCTATCACTGTATGTTTGAAATTTTTAGTGTAAAGGGGTTGGGAGAAAACACTTGTGCTTAAAAGGATTTCTAAGTGTTAATTTTTATTTCCTCTCCCTGTGAATTGTTGCTTTTTTATTTGATGCATGGCAAAAAAAAAAAAAAAAGTTATGAAAATTTTAATTAAATTAAACTTGCAATTTTTCCAATGTAAAATCATGCTTTTAAAAAATTTTCAGAAATCCTCTGCTTTTATTAGTATGTAGTTTAACATCAAATTCACTATAAAATAAAATTAAACCTTTTGAAACTGCATAACATCTAAATGGATGAAAGGCTGATTTTTTTTAACTGATTACCTATTTGTATTAAGTAATTTTTTTTGTTTTTATAAATATTTTTCAACTTAAACTGGGAAATGGTGGTCTTTTATCTTTTCTTTATTTAAAAATGTTCCAATAATTAGAATTTTTATTGATATTGATACGTTAGATTATTAAAACAAGGCCTTATATTTATATGGAACTTAAATTCAAAGAAAATAATTGGGTTTCTATTTTTATTTGGCATGTAGTTATAAATTATGAAAAGTCTTATTCATAATTTTTCGGAATTAAATAAACTAATTTTATTGCTACCAAATGGCACCAACAATTGTTTGTTCTAGACTTGGTAATAGTAAGTAATATCACAGCTCTTTTTGCATCTAACACCATTTGATATTTTGTTTCTAGTTTAATTACCTCTAGTGTCTATATTGTTTTTATTTTTGATCATTATTAGATGTTTTGGACTCATGATTAAAAATTGTTTTTAATATGTTTTTATATTAGAAATTTTTGTATATAATTGGGTTAATAAAGTTTTTTTTTTTTAAGCTGGGTAATGCCATGTTATATGTGCTAGTATTAAATAAAAATGGAAAGCTCTTTTATATCACCAAGTCTACTTTTCACTAAGCTATGTGAGGTACAAAACATGATAATTTAGTTACAGTCGATTGTACTTATTATTCATTTAATTTTTTTATTATTTCATTAATATTATATAGAATTCATTTTATATTTTATCCATATAATATTGTACCATTTCTAAAATTTAAGTACTGTGACATTGTTTCTTAAATTGCCTCCAAAATTCATGCATTAATGTTTGAAGACTATTATTTATGATGTACTTCCACCTCCCTTTTCCATAAAATTAACTTGAAAAACTGTAACTTTTGATTAAACAAATGTATGAATTCTTTGTCAATGTAATGAAAGAATAAGAAATAATTGAGATGTACAATTGCATAATTTTTTTAAACGGAGTTTGCTTTATATATGTATATGGCATGCTTTATTTTATTTATTTATATATATTTAAAGTTCTAATGTAATATTCGTTCAAAACTCTTAATATTTAATTTTTTTAATCTGTTAGTTATCAATATTTAAACTTATTTGCAGATGTTGATTTGGATCCCACCAGAGTATGGTGTCCTTCTCCAGGCTGTGAAACAATCTGTACATTTCAGCCTCTTTCAAATCCAGATATTGGAGTATCTGTCCATTGCCATAGTGTAAGTAATTTCAGCAGCTAAAATGTCTTGTTTTAGTTTATGAGATTCATTGCTTTCAAAAATTTCAATTGATTTAATTTCAAATTCTTAGAAAGAATTAGCTTGACAATTCATTGTTAAAGAACTATCATTTAAGTTATAATTCTGCATAATTTATTTCTTACTTTTCTTCCAAGTGTTCCCTTTGACTTTAATTTTAAGTTTTGCTATTTCATTCATAATTTTATATTTTATTAATTGATATGTTCTAAAAATAAACCCTGCATAAATTATCAGACTGAACATTTAAATTTGGTTAATAATTCTGTTTCTCTCCTTTGTTATTTAGTGCAGACTAAAATTTTGCTCCTTGTGTAAATTGAAATGGCATGGTAAATCAAGTTGTGATGAAGCAAAAAAGACGATATCGGATGAAATTGAGTAAGCTATTTTTCAATCCATACAGTGGGTTTTTGTTCCGCACTTAAAAATATACTAATATATTTTTTACGTATATTTATTATTATATAGGTTTTAATATTTTCATCTCTTGATTTCTCATATGTTATATAGTGGGAAAACTATCAATTAAAGGAATTCAAAGCACATTATTGTATATAACCACAGAAAATACAGTAACACATAAAATGTAAAAATGTGCAAGCATTTGTTATACGTAAATTGTTATGTGGTTCCAGGTCAATCCCTTGAAAAATTGGAAGGGGAAAAAAAAAAAGTGAGAAAAGTGTTGCTGTACTACAATCCTGTATTTTACATTCATTTCTTTTTTAATTTTTCTACATGTTTAATTTTTATTTTCTGAATATATTGCATATCTTTTGACTTGTTTAAAAATATATGCCTCCATAATTTTAAGTGATACATGTATTGTCATTTATCAATTATTAAATAATAAGAAATTATAATTTGTTTTTAATCTTGCATGAATTGCTAACTAAACTGTTTATTAATGGTATCATTGATATTTGTTTGTGGAAAAAGAAGTAATTTATGATTTTCATTTAAAATAATTTATTACCATAGATATATATATAGTATTGAATTATAATTGCCTTCAATATATATATGTGTGTAATTTCAAAAGAATCAGCAATATTTCATTTTCTTCTGTTCCATGTTTCGCAAAATGCAATTAATGATATAAGAACAGCTATTTATTCTTTATTAATATTTAAAACTTCTGATATCTTGATGTAATTAACAAAAATGTAGCCATTTAATTGTTTTAATAATTTTATACCAGTTTTAAAATTTATTTCGCCTACATTTCTCGGATTAAATATTTTAAAAAGACTTTTCTCTTTTAGATTATCAACAAGTGAAGACGAAAATTGGATCAAACGATGCCCCAATTGTCGTATACCAATTGAAAAAGACGAGGGTTGTGCTCAGATGATGTGCTACAGATGCAAGCATGTTTTCTGTTGGCACTGTTTAGCATCCCTTGATGCAAGTTTATATTTGTGTTATTATATTTGTTCATTTAAAAAAGAAATCATTATTTTTTTTAAATGATTAAGATCTCCCTTCCCCCTTGGTTTTTAAGATATTGTAAAGAATTAAAAGAAAATTCTAGAATGCATTTCAAAATTCTGGTTATAATCAAATATTTTTAAAAAATGAATTTTAATCCTACATTTAAAAAAAAAAAAAAAAAAAAAAAAGTATTTACATTAAATGGATAAAAAAAAAATTTGTATTTTAGGATGATTTCCTTCTGAGACACTATGATAAAGGGCCATGTAGAAATAAACTTGGTCATTCTAGAGCTTCAATGATTTGGCATAGAACACAGGTAAATATTATGAAGAAGATCATTGATATTACGATTATTGAAAAAAAAAAAAAGTTAATAAGAAAATTTTCACATGTGCCATGTTTTAGATATTTCTTTACTATTGAGTGTTTTTATTATTATTATTGCAATGTAAGGCTTAATAGCAAAATAATGCATATCTAGTTAGCCTAGGGTTGTTGTTTTTCACTCATTTTTTAACAGAAATAAGTAAAAAACAAATCATATAAAAGCGAAATTGTCAAATGTAAAACTGTCAAGTTACGAACAGATAATTATATTTTGCAACTATAGTAATCTATGTTTTAAGCACTGTTTCTATGACATTAACCCCAACTTGAGTGAAATTTTATGAGGCAGAATGCATGGTTGAAAATAAGTTCTTGTATTTTTAGTATTAGTTCTTCAATTTCATAGGCATTGCCATCAGTTATTTCATACTCACCATAACTCTTCATTCATCTCTGGTTTCTACTTTCATTTGTGCCAGTTAATTTATTATATAAAACTAGTTGTTGCTCTTAGCACCAAGCTTATCAGGCTCTTGCATCCTTTATAATGATGTATTTTAATTATTCCATCATGTACTGATATTTGCATTCTCTTCAATTAATGTGGTATTTTTGGTCAGATAAATAAAAAGTAAAATCAAGACTTAGCATAATAAAAAATACTCAGTTATCTAAATATAATTGCATCATTCTACCAGAAAGGAAAAAGTCATATGCGTTTAGTCAGACCTGGACTTATGAAAGAATACAATATGTTCTAAGGAAGGGATAGAAAAGAAAATAGTGAGTTCTAATAAAGTAACAATTTAAATTATTGCGAAAAATTGGATACATATTTCTCAATTTAAGATATGTGTCATAAAAATATTTTAATGCTACATCTAAATTACCAAGATATAGCATATCAAAATTAATTTAATGACACACAACAAATAAAGTATCATGCAATAATTACAACCACATTAAATAAATGAAACAATATTCTCTTTTAATTAAAATTTAGTATGTATACGATTGTTCAAATGAACACAACTTGTATTGAAAATATGGAACAGGTTCCTAAATGCTGAAATAAGCAATTTTTCATCTTGTAGAATCAGTATTTTAGCAATATGATGAAACATGATTTTTAAAAGTGATATAACTCTTGAACTTCTAAATGATTAATGTTCTAGTGCAAAATCCATAGAAATTCTGCCTCGGTGACCTTATTAGATTTTAAATTTTGCAAAGATTAATTTTCACCTTTTAAAGTAGATGGACTATTATTTAACAAAGTACTTTGCTGAGGTGGCTGAAAAACTGATAAGCAAAAATGAAACAATTATAAAATACATTTTTGGTGAGGGTTTGCATATCCATATTATTTAAAAGAGAATGCAATAAGTACATAGTACAGAAACTTTATTGGCTCTTATTTTTTTTAGCCAATGACAGTATTTAAGAACAACATTGCATCTTTTTGAAATGCTGTTTCTTTGAACATTTCAAATCAATGTTTTAAGTGTAAAAAAGAATTGCTACTTAACTGTTAATAACTATAAAAATAGTTGCGTTCAAAACTAGAAATTCACTATATCTTTCTTATAGATATTCAACTAAAATGTTCAAATGACTTTTTTTATAAAAAAACTAATGCAATTTTAGCTAATTACATATGCTACTACTTACAACCATTAGAATACTATTTTTTTAAATCATTTAATTCCTTATTAAGTTTATAGCTACTCTTTAAATGTATCCAAAAAATAAAATTTCGACAAGAAATTTACTCGTGCATTTCCTTTTCCTGCATTGCAATATGAATAAATTTGATCTCTTTTCTTTTAAAAAACAGGCACCAATAAGAAAATTTATAAAGTAATTTTGAAAAAAAAAAACACAATCAAATTTTTTTTCATGCAATAAGTGTAATTATTTTTCAATAGTATTTTAAAGGTTCTTGCTTTGAATTTAATTCAGGTGGTAGGAATATTTGCTGGATTCAGTTTCCTTCTCCTGATTGCTTCACCCTTTTTGCTGCTGGCTGCACCTTGTCTCTTATGCTGCCGTTGTAAGCACAGACTGTTCTATGAAGAAGCCACACCTCTCTGAATAGTTTAATATTCAGATCACCAGTGTATAGTGCTCAGCATCCTTTTTTTTTTTTTTTTTTTTTTAATTCAACTTCTGTGATAAGCACATTAAGATATTGGGCTTGCAATATATTGTTTAAGAAAGTGGCCTTGCCAGGTGTTCAAGAGACTCTTCATATTTGCATTTTTATTGTTATTGCACATATGTAGTTTGAAAATGAAAGATTTCATGGTTTGTCTGGTTGAATTTTAGTTTGAAATAAACTTATGTTTTTTAACTGTGTTGCATACGTTTTAAATTTTGATAATGTGTGATTAAGAATCAAGTTCTTTCTAAAAAAACTTTATTGGTATAAAAATGCATATATTTGTACTACATTTTTTTTTTCTACAATATGAATGCACAAAAAAAAAAATGGAAAGCTTTATTTTCAGAAATACAACTGATTCTTATTTATCACAAAGTCAAAAATTCTTATATATCAAAAATTACAATATAGATTTTTATAACATCTATATTGTAATTTTATTTATTATTACCCATTTTTTATGAATCTGTTAATAATAGCTATGATCATTTAAAAAAAATGACAAAACTTTTTAGTTTATATGAAATTCTGATAATATATTTTTTTTTCGCATAAATGTCAGAAAATTTCTCTTAAAACAGCATAAATAATAAACATTTCTGGTTATTATGAATTACCAGAAATCTTTGACACTATCGAAATAAGTCAAACCCTTGTTTCTATTAAAACAGAATAACCACAAAAATAAACAAGTAAAACATATACAAATGTCTTAATATGACAAGAAAAGTAACTTGATTCAACTTGAATCACGTATCCATTTCATCATCAAATGTAGGTGGTGAATTGTCTTTAACATTTAGGTTCAAGCATGGTTGAGAACTAAAAAGTAAAAATGTTATATAAATTATTTTTACCAATTTGAATAATGAAAGGAAAATTTGTAAAAAAAAATCTTGTCTTCTTATTTACATGACATTTATAATTAAATATAAAATCGGACAAGACCAGCTTTTGGTAAAAGAAGCGACATATACCTTAAATGTGCTGGGACTGAATCATCCTCATCATCTGTTTTTTTATCCTCTGAACTTTTAGCTGTTCTTAAAAATACATTTGTATTTGGTTGCCATGGTACAAGTGCCATAGAAGGACGTTCTCTGAAATTTAGAAAGATATTTTTAGAAGTATTTTACAAGAACTTTCATATTGATCTACGTTAAAATGTGTCTTTTACTTAAATTTACGAGGAACAGCTGAAATCTCAAAATATACTACTGTCGATTGCTGATATAAACAATTGGAAGGTGGTAGTATTAGAAACAAGCCTTGTTTATCCATCAAATAAAGAAATAATTGTCAATGTTCCTCTTCTAGTTAAGTGCAAATCTTGAACTTTTAGTTTATTTGTATTGCTCATGTGGAAATGAGTTTCATAGTGAATTATTTTAAAGACTAGATAGTTGTTAAGCATTGGTTACATGCAAAAAAGAGCACCTTATTCTGCTTCTAAAAAAAATATATTTTTAGTAGTTGATTGAAAGAAAAATAATTCAATGATGGGCGATTCAAATAGTTTTAATGACTTTCATATTTACTTTAGAGACTAGAGAGCTGCTAAGCATCAATAGACCTGCTAAACTTGTTTGGTTTTTCTAATCCTATGCACAAAAGAAGATTATCATACTAGCTATGTATTCATAGTCAATTATAAATTTTCTTTCTGGTAATAGCATTTTCAATTTATATGCTTTATGTTTTAAAGATGCAAATTAAAACAGTAGTAAACACAATTCAGAATAATACCTTAAGAATTAAAAAAACATATTTTTCTGCTTTCTTTCATTCCTAATTAAAATTTATGTATATTATTTAAAAATCTGTAAGCATCCCAACAAAAAAAAAAAAACATAGAAAACATCCCAACAAAACTTTTGTTTAGGCAAACATGATAAGCTATAGTACATTAATCAGTTTGTAGTGAAAAATTCATATATCAAAATTCAATAACTCTTATATTAAATTAATTTCAAAGGTATCAATATGAGCTTGAAAATTGTGTCTAGCTAATATATTGTAAATTTAATATTAATATATGTAGAGAAAGGAAATTTATGAAATAATAGGTTAATTGTTTTTAACTTGTAAATATATATTAATTATTATAATTTAAAGCAGATAAATAATAAAAGACAATTCACAAAATCTTATTAAAGACAAATCATGCAGCTAAAAAAAACTAAAAATGACTTACACTTTACTTAAAAATGCACTAGCAAATATTTTCTCTGGTTCAACAAGCTTTTTAAGTTCAGGTGCTAAAATTACTGATTTGGAAAGTTCACCTTCCGAGTCTTTTAATCTGTAAATAAATATATATTATGCATAATACTAGTTTAGTTTTTTTTTTTCTCTCAAAAATAACAATGCATTTCTATCAAAAATGTATTTATGTAATATAGAGTAATTCGGTAAAAATTTCATTTCAATTGTTTTCTCTGTTTAAGTGTTGTCTACTTGCCATAATAAATACAACAACAGTTCACATTTTTTTTAGAATAATAGCATTAAATGAAAAATACAGTAGCCTCTCTTTAATCTGGCATGTCCGGGACAACAGTCCTGCCAAATTAACAGTTTTACCAGATTTTCTGGCATCAATATAGTTTTTAGCATGGGTGGAAAACCAAAAATGATTTTTGTAGCAGCTTTTCAGTGGTTTTCGTAGCAAGACAATTTGCATTTTTGTAGTAGCTTTCTCTCTGGTTTTTGTAGCAGTATATTTTTACATTAACAATTCTTCTTCAGATTTCAAAGCATATACTATTTAATTTTATATTATTCAGCAATCATATGAAATAAAAATTCACACGATTTGTACTTCAATTGAATTAGACTCGGATCATTTTTGTATGATATTCGAAATTCAATACGAAACTAATTTATTTATGTATTTATAAAATTAAAATTGGATGTTAAAAATTATTTTTTATTTAATGTATATTAATAAATAGATCCATTATTGAATTGGACACATTTCAGTAATGGATGCATTTATTAATATTTTTTGTATTCTTTAACGGCTAAAAATTTTTCTTTTCTTAATGGCTATTTTTCTCGGTTACTAAATCAAAATAAAGGAAATATCTCAGTTTTGGTGCAGAAATTCAAAATTTGCCATTTTTGTAGCAGAATGTAGCAAGACATGAATTTTGGAGCAGTTTGGCGCATATTTTCCATTCTATTTTTAGTCAAAGATTATGCAATTTAGACAGAAATTTAAACAATTAAAAAGCATGTACATATTTAATGAAAATGCAAGCAGCATTGTATCTCCTGTGTGGACAAAATCTCTACGAATGCTTGAATATATATAAAAAAGTATGAAAGCAAAGGCTCAATCGGACCTGGTCATAGAATGTGTCGAATTATTGAATGGCAAATTAAAATGTAATTACAAATTGTTCCAATGCAAAAGCTTTTCTAATAAATTTAAGTAATTATTATTAATACCTAAATTTGTGTTGCAAATTCAAAATACAAATATCACTATTTTTAAAAATTACAAGTTCTTTGTTTTAATATTTTTATTTCAAAATGAAAATTATACTCCACTAATTATTCTTTTTATCTTAAAAAAAATAGTAAAAATATATGTAACGAAGAAATATACTGATAAATAAATTAATTACTCACATAAATCTAATTCATTGATATTGGTAATTGATTTGCTATCAGAACCACATTCAACAGGAGAACAAGGCCCAAAAGGAGAACTTTCTGAAGGAACTGAATATTGGTTACTGATATGCATCTCACGAAATCGAGCTGCCATTCGTTCCTCAGTAATACATAGCTTCTGAGGAGTTTGACTGAAAATAAAAATAATTATCTAATTATTCACAATAACAATTTAAATAAAAATTAAATATACATACATTTTTAATAATGCATTTCAAAGTTTATAGATTACAGCAATTGTCGGTAAATAACATAAATGTCACTTTTAAAATAATTTATTGGAAAAAGATCCAATTTACTCATTTAATACCACATTTAAATAAAAGAAATTAAATTATTTTTAATTGAGCAAATTAATTAAATAATACAAACTAAAACTTGGCTTAAAAGTTGAAAGCTACCTTAAATATTTTTAATTCTTTGGTGATAAAATAAATATATTTATTGAAATGCAACATTAAAAAAATAAATTCACATTTTCTTATACTAAGTGAAAGGCAAGTGCAGGTAAACCTTGACTTAGATAAGCTTTTGCTTTTGTCTGTTATAAATAGCACTTGATATAAATTGAGATTCTTTTTCTTGAATAATTTATTTTCTGTTTTGGTATTTTTATAAATTTCTATTTAACTAGAAAAAGCAAAATTTTATTTGAAGATTTACAAAGTATTCAATAAATAAATGTAAACGAAGAAAAAAAAATTGCAATATAAAAATCACAAAATAACTTATTCCAAACTTAAAATTCCCTCAGATTAGTTAATGCAAGAATAAACAAAAATTATTAATTACAGATTATTTATTATTAATGACATTATTACAAATTAAATAACTTCCCTCATGCTTTTCCTTATTATTATTTCCTTCATTAACAACTTTTTCATTATGGAAATTGATAATCAAATTCTTCCATATTAGTCATTTTGATTTTTGTATATTGAGCTTTCAATTAAAAAAATTTTCACTTTTAGATTCAATAAAAAATTAGAGAATTTTTCATAAGTTTTGATCATCATAAATGGGAATTAGCATAATATAAAGACAATTATAAAATGGTAACACTGCTTTAATGTGAAAATGTTCTCATTACATTATCAAATTCCTTATTTCATTTTTAAAAAAAGGTATTTCAAGGAATAATGATCTAAACCTAGTTGAAGTGCAAAATACCTAAATAAATCCCAAATTCAAAAAAAGCTGTAAATTGAGAACCATTGGTCAAAAATAGATAATTTTCAATCCAATATAAAGAAATAATGATATAATAGAAATTACATTAACTTCTGCTTTGTTTAATAATATGAAAATTATTAATTTCTTTTTATGAAATATTTTTGTAATTGATAACTTGTTGAACTTAATCATTACTATTGTAATATTACATTAACTAAAATTAAAATTTTCTTAAATTTTTTTGCAAAAAAGAAAAAAAAAAGAATGAAAGAAAGGTGATTGCAAATACCACAGAAATTTTCTTAACTAGTTGAATTTTCAGAAATTATGCATAAAACAAATTAGAACTGTTCGTTAGATTATACATAAACACAACTTTTTCCTTGCATAAATGGATATTGCTTGATTAAGGAATTAACCATATATTTGTGCATATTTAGGTTAATTCTGTAAACGTCTAAAGGTAGGTTACCTTTCTATACCAATTTATACGTCCTGAAATACAATGAAATTAACATGTCTTGATTACAAATAGTATATATTTATTTTGTTTAACAGAATTTAATCTCTTCGATTAAAATTAAAAATACTGATTTTCTCCTTTCAAGGTCGAATTTTACGAATCGAATCAAGGCAAGCACTTCAAATCTTTATAACAGTCAGTCCTAAACAAATTCATAAAATTTAAATCTCCCATGTAGATAAAAAGAAAGTCCAGATTAATGCTGAAGATTGGTATAGTCCAACCACGAATAGCATGGAATGGTAAACATTCAGTTAAATGGCAAAAGTGGACAAATCAATTCTTTGTTAGGGTCACGGGTTATTTTGGAAAAAAGTTAAATACTTAATGTAAAACTTTTTTCATCTAGCTTTTCTTTTAATATTATTATGTCATCTAAAATTTTAATTGGTAAAAATTAAAATTCTTCCTAGATGACATTTTCTCACCTATGGACATACTCTTTTTGAATCCATCTGATATGACCACTTGAAAATTTTCATACTCTTCATGGTTATATTATAGCTATGTATTAACTATGCATACAAAGTTTCATGAAAATTTATAAGTATACAACATTAATTTCCTTTGAAATTTAATTTAAAAAAACACTGTTTTTTAAGAGTATGTTCATTATACATAAAAATATAATTTAATAAAATCGCAGATTGATATTTTTGTTTTAGTATTCTTACAGAAAAATTTTATTGTAAGCCATATGACTTCAAGTATAATGATTATGCATAATCTGACTAATATAATTTAAATATATCAATCAAATATTTCGATAACAATTTTAATTTATAAATTAATCTGCATTTTTCTGGAATTTTTTTTTTTTTTTTTTTTAATTCAAATAAGTAGCATGATTATATTTTTCTGTGCCTCAATATTGAAATTTTATAATTTATACATTTCTCTTGAAAAATTAATTGAAAGTAAAGTTATCCATCTAGCGATGATAATTATTTTCTATATCATGCATTAACAACAGCAAAGAATATAATAATATAAATTCACTTTTCTAAAGAAAGGATTAAATTCCTAAATTAAACCTCTCAAAATATATATTTAGATAAAGATATTTTTCTCTTATAAATAATTCTGATTTATATGTAAATCAAAAACTATTTTATAAAAATAATTCATTTACATAAAGAAAAATTATAAAATAATTCATCTTTAAATTAAAAAAATAATTGAACAATTTTTTTTCTTATTACATATGCAATTCAGTTAAAAAAGAAAAAAAAAATTCCCATGTTATACTGAAAAGAAAATGCAACAAACGTAAAAAACAAATTTTTTTACACAAATCTTAATTTGCATTCTCAATCATACAAGCCATAAATTAACTGATGTACATAAATACTTTTTATCAAAAATTAATACTTTGTTAATATTTTGAATAAGATTGAAAAACAATTATTTCTTTAATAAGACTGAACCTGCCATACAATCAAAACTACCTAAAGGCAGAATTTGCGTTCAATTGTTAAAAAAAAAAAAAAAAAAAAACTTTCACGAAGTAGGTATTAAAAAAATTAAAAAAAAAGTAGAAAAGCACAATAAAAAAAAATATGTAAAAGTAAATTTATTTAACTCTGCTTGTAGGTAAGAAGTGGATCAATTTTTATTCTTTCTCAATCAAAACAAATACTCACTCAGCAGATTTTCATTCATACAAAAAGATCAATGTATTTGTAGCAGCAAAAACATCATCCTTGAATAGAAAAAAATATTTCACTCAAATTTCGGGTTTTTTTTTTCAGGTGTTAGAAAACAAAATGTATAAAATTTTAAAATGATTAAATCATTAAGAAAAACTAAATAAAACTAAGCTAAGAGCTCTTTAAAAGAAAACTAAGCTAAAATTTAAATCTGAAAATAAAATTGAAATATAAGTGAATAAATATTTTATCAATAAGAATTGCCAGCCTTTTAAAAATTATATCAATTTAAATAAATCGAAATTTTAAAATATAATGTCTATCAATTCTTGTAAAAGCTAATTTTAGAACTAATACATATTTTTTAAAATATATATGGTGTTAATTAAATTTATGTTATCTTAAAAAATTTAAAAATAACCATCAAAAAATTATACGTAACTCATTAATGCATGCAAAAAAAAAAAAAAAATATGTAGCATTTATAAAAACTATAAAAATTTATAGAGTTAAAACTACAGAATTAAATTAATCCCATTATAGAAAGAAGGCACAACCGAATAAAAATTCAACAAAATTTTATGGATTTTCTATCAAGACTAAATTCTCTTCCTTTCCAATAAAATTCACAATACTTTTAAATATGCGTAATTATATTTTATATCTGTCCATAATATTATAAGATTAATATTTAAAACATAAATAAAAACTAATATTAAGAAATAATTCAAAATTAAGAGTGTATTACAAAATACAGTGTTACAATACACCATATTAATATCTGTGCATATAGAAATTTTTCCTCCATTAATCATAAATTTTTTCTATCAGACAAGATATAAAAATTAGTGTTCATTTATATTAACAAAATTTTATCATCAACGAACAAAAATTGAATAAATATTTTTATTTCTCTAAAACCATATCCAAATTTTAAAATTTGGTCAAACATTCACCTGTCCCTATTTGAATTCAAAACAGAAGCCACATTATACATCTTATAAGCAAACTTTTAGTTGCCTTGCAGAAGTTTCCAGTTGTCGTGTATAAATCCTTTGTTTTGGTTTGTCGCTTTATGGTCATTTTCAGCACAATTTAGGTTAATTACACCATGCCTTACAGTTTAACCTAGATTCCAAACCACCAACAAACATCCATGCCACTACCAAGATTCGAACCTGAAGCCTATGGTACCAAAGGTCCAGAGCATTAGCCAATAGGTCATCAGGCTGCATACGTTGTTTTGGAATAAAAACCAATACCAGACTGAGAAGGTGGCAATTCTTCTTCCCCGACATCAAATCAAACCACATGCATTTCAAATTCTGTCCAAATTACAACAAAGAGATTTGAAGTATGGTGCCCAAAACTCACTTGGACAAGGTTCAACCTGCTTTTTTTAAGTTGCTCAAATTACAATTTTGTTCCCCTAATTGGTACGCAGCGGCATATAACCAATACTCACATTTTTTTGTGCAACTAAATAAAAATTCCATGTAAAAATGTAATCCATGGACAGTTTGCACTTGTTCACTTCATTTTTAACATACCTTATTTCAATTGATTTCCATTTTTATATTCATGGCACAAAACTAGCAAAATGTTTTACAGTTTTACAAAGAATATTTAATGGCACAGTAATATATTATGAAAGATAGCATAAACCAAAATAATATATGCATGCAAGAAATTGATATATCTCTTTTTAGGTAACTTTCAACAATTTATAATCCTCATATTTCTTCGGAAATTAATGTAATTTTAAATTGATATTTATTAATCTTTATTTATTTTATTATTATTAATTTTTTTTTTATTTTTACTTACTGATATTTATTAATATTACAGATTATTAATTTGGCTGTTTATTAAGTATTTTTATTTCTTATCTAACATCATTCTAAGCCTTCAACCACTTGCCCACTGACAAATGATATGACTCGCATTTTGACTATTTTGCTTGCTACAATCCTCCCCCACACTTCATATTTAAAAGATAATTATTTTTTACTCAAAAGTCCTACCAGTTTCTTCAGTAATAAGTATTTTTAGGCTGAATCTTTATAGAAATAATTTTTATGAATTTAAAAACATTTACAAATAATAG
Organism: Caerostris extrusa; assembly: GCA_021605095.1. NCBI lineage: Eukaryota > Metazoa > Arthropoda > Arachnida > Araneae > Araneidae > Caerostris > Caerostris extrusa. Next base: position 59,251 of record BPLR01021194.1, on the reverse strand, counting down.
TAATCTTTAATTCGCACCAAGAAATTATACACTTTTTAATTATTATAAGCAGGAAATTACAGTACTTGTAATTTTTGTAACCTCATGTTAAATCACACAATAATATAAATCATAATTATTTATATCTGTAATACTATTATGCCTGATATCGTATCATAATAAAAGCTTCTTGCATAAGATTATTTTCACATTATGATTTACTTAAATACAACTAGCCAATTGTAAAAAACAATCAAGTTGGTTGTGGTCATTAATGAATTTTTTTTTAATTATATGATAATGAAATAAATATTAAAGTAGCTCACTGTTACATAGTATCACACTATACTGTAATTTAGATATTTTATGTACTTGCTTTAAGGAAAAATGTCACACAAACAAGATTTAAAAGTTCTTGTTAACACATAAGTAAAATTTAATATACAAGAGGTAAAAATATTATATTAATATGTTATTTATAATTTTGTTACTAATATTATATATTTCATAGTTAAATTATATTTTATAATTTGAAATCACTGCTGATAAAAATTTAACATTAGAACCTAAACATAGTCATTAGTTATATTGAGATTTCTTTTTGTCTCCTCACAAGTAGAATATAACAGTAAATATTATATATATTTATTAGCCAAGCTTTATTTAGAATATTGATAAGTAGAAAAAAATTATAACTTACTCAAAAACTTCCAAGTCACTTTTTCTCTTTAAGTGTGGATTCATACTGCATTTACTAGGTCCTAAGTTATGTAACAATTCCCAGCTGGTAGCAGTTTGTGATGTACATGGATCTGGAGGGATTGGTGCTGTAAAGTGCACAATGGGTTCTTGTATATTAACATCACTTTTTGTTACCCAAGGCATAAAACTTGGGACAGTGTGTGCCCATGAAAATGTGGAAGTAGTAGCATACATAGCAGTAGATGCAGGTGATGGAAGTCCTCCATAATCTACAGCATTTGGATTAACGCTTCATAAAAAGAAAATCAATTACATTAAAACATATACATTTATTAATTCCTTCTTTTTTTATTAAATCACCAAAAACAGTAAAAGTACTAAAATTTTCTGTATCTTAAAAAATCTCTAAAATAAAAAATAAAAAAATGAATTTTTAAAAAAAATTTTCTACCATTGCTTAATATGCATGTCAAGGCTTAATACTCTATGAATATATTTACTAAATCTTGCTTAAATTACCTAATAATTAATTAATCTTTTACTTAAATCTTGCCTGCTCAATTATAAAATCTGTAGTTTTTCAACATTTTCATAAAAATAAGAAGAAAAAAAATTTTTTTTTTTTTTTTAATATTTATCATACATTTAAAGAAATGTTTCAAATAATTTAACAAGTTTTCCTGAAATTAGAAATAGATTATTTAATAGTCACTTCAACTTAGTTATTAATTATCAGACTTCACTAAAACACTTTCAAAAGACACTTGAATTATTTATTTATAAATAAAAAAAAAATTTAAGCTATATATATATATATATATATAGTTAATTTTTTAAATTATCAATTTAACTCAAAATTTGATTTAGATAATAACAATATAAAAGTATTATATTAAGATCAATGATCATTATCATGCAAATGTTTAAAATGCAAAGTTAAAAAAAGTACTTTATTAATATAGTACAAGCACTTGAATAATAACATTAAAATGTTTTGATAATTTTTTAACTTTTCTTATTGTTTATATATAGATAGATAAGATATCAAGGCAGTACGAACATCTTTATCAGTTTAATAACTTACACTTAGTTTCTAATACATATAAAATATAATAATTACCTATTAGGGGTTACATCTGAAGGAGAAAAATTACCAGGAATACAACCATTTTGCCAAGGATTAGTTATATGTTGCATGTTTTTTTAATTCAAACTATATATATTTTTTAAAACCTAAAAATATAAATAATATTAATTATTATTTTATTAGTTCATATTCTTTAATATTAGCAACAAATAAATTTAAAATAAAATTAAAAGTTTATTCAATGTGTATAATCTTTAAAGAAATAATCTTTTAAATTATTAACTAACAATAATTATTATTATCATATATACTTAATTTAATACGATTTCATATTGATTTTTTAAAATTTAAGATAAAAACATTTTAAGAAGCATCACAATGAAATTTATTGTTGTATTGTATATGGTCAACCTGTCAAAATGTGCCTGGCATTTGTAAACACAAATTCCTACAAAATATCCTTGAACTATGAACAAAATGCTTTCTGCAGGTCATTGGAACAAAGTGAATATAGAAAATTTCGAGAATCATTTCATGACAACATATAAATTAAAGATATAACATTTATAAATTTTTTAATATTGCATTACTATTAAGAAAACTAAGCTATAAGGGTTTTTTTTTTCCCCCAACAATATAATTTCATATTATCCGTCAATACTCTGTATTCGCCATAAAAAAAATAAGTTGCGACACTTAAAAGAAAAACTCCACTTTTTAAATATTTTAATACATTGAAGAAAATCTAAAAATTCTAACATCTATATAAGAGCATCTCTTTGAGATTCCTTGCTCTTCTTTGCTAATCTGCTTTCATTTGCTTCTACATGAAAATCTTTGAATGCCTACTATTTTCTTCGTTGTTTATTTTATATGCTTCATATTACATTGCATCTGCTTTTAATCTCTCTTCTAATGCAAGATCATTTTGTATTGGTCAAAACAATATTGTAAAAAATTTAGAAACTTCAAAAATGTATATAATATGCAATCTATAAATAATTTACCAGCAAATTTATATTCAAGGAAATAATTTCATATTCAATTTTGCTATTAATTATATTTAATTAATTCAAACCTAAATAAATAGTATAGCCCACAATTTAAAAATGTTTATTTTATGTACACAAAAGATTCAGCATAAAATTTTATACCACTGTCAGATTTCAAATACTATTTTTTTTCCTGTAAATTACTTTAGCCAAGTAATGCCAATAATATTAACTCCTTTCTGTCAACAGAACTAGAATATTCACCAAACATGTATTAATTTAGTTAGGCTATATTCAAATGAACTTAACATGTCATGTCTACAATATTTCCGACATCATTAATAAATAGAGGAGATGCAAATTTTCATTCAAGTATTTATAACTATTTTTTATAAAAATTCCATTTTATTTTATTGAGATTATAACTTAATCAATTTAAAGTTCCCTAAAATCTATAAAATATTTTTATTGATGTCCATGTTAATGATAATGCATGCATATAGAAGGAAAAATATGTGAAAAAAAGTTTGAAATATTATATGTATCCAAAACATAAAAACTATATATATTTATTTTTTTATTTAATGGATTTTATTTATTTACTAAATTATTTTAATAAAACTACTTCAAGGTTTATAAACTACATTCAATTAACTTAAATAAGCCCTACTTTCTTTAAAAAGAATTTCAAAGATTCCAGGCCTTGAGCATTTTGCAGAAATATTTTTACAATAATTGTATAGAATAAATCTCTTTCCATTCAATTAAATTTTGAATATTTTTTTTATAATTAATAACTTTCGTTCAAGCAGCATAAAAAATTTTAATACCCTTTTAATTTAAAAACTTTTAATTTGCTTTAAATTTTTAACTACATAAAATAATAATTAGAAGTTTTTTTTTTACTTATATGTATAGCATGCCAATAAAAATTGAAAATAACAAATCACAATAAAGAAAAATTAAATAAAATTTTCAATATATATTTTTTTTTTTTTATAAAATATAACATTAACGTATTATAACATAATATTGACAAATATATTTCGAAAAACGTAAATACAGAAGATGTAAAAAGAACATCCAATTTGTTTATAAAACTAATAACATCAAAAAAAATTATTTAATATTGAATACGTACGCAAACCTTATGCAAAACTAGCATTAAATCCTTGACAATTCAAATATAATTTTTAATTATTCGAAATGCAGCACAAAACAGCAAATATTTCGAGCAGCACAATAACAAACAAAACATTCGACAGAACGAAAGAAATTCGAGAAAACGCTACAAATTTCGATTGTCGCTAAAGACAGGATGCTTGGAATATCTCATTATCTCTTTAAAAGGGTGTCAAAAGTTTCCATTAAATAGGTTTTCACATACAAGATACAAACTTGGGCCGTTTCATTGCCAATAAAGGGGAAAGTATGGTACATTCGTCAGCCAATAGGAAAAGAAAATTATGAACTAACGTCTTCTTTTTTAATACTTATAAATGCTTTTGACATTTTTTTCAGTCGAAAGCAAATCGTCGTAATAGGATTTTCATTTACTAAATACACTGATAAGTTAAATAAAAATAAGACTGAACAAGTTAAAATTGAACTTCTTAATAAGAACTCAGAAATCCGTAATGTGTTTTTATTTGCCATTAATTAGATGTAGAAATAATTATTATCGATGCTGATGTTTGAATAATTTCACTGTATCGTCTGCATTTTTGTAATTTATAGTGACTGTTGGTCAAAAGAGCCTTTAACTTTTGTCTTGTTAGAGAGTAAACATGGCAAAAAATGAAACATATTACATATATGATATAATATGGTATACAAGTCAAAATAACTAAGTTGATACCAGATATATAGTTGAAATAAGGTAAGTACAAAAGGTGCTTTATAAAAGGTGTTAGTTATTGAGTTAAAAGTTATTTTAAAAGCATAGAAATTTGAAAGAAAAGCAAAAAATTGTTTAAATAATAAAAGGCATTAATAATTACAGATGACAAAAACTAAAAGAAAAAAAAGGAAGTGCCCCAAATGAGTGGAATGTGTGTTGATTTATACTATATATAAATTTTTTATATATAAAATTCTTTAATCTATGTAAAAATTCGCGTATATTTTACTTTAAAACACCGACATAAAGTTTGCTTTAAATGACTGAAATTAAAATAAAACTGACATCATTTAAATTTTTGAAACACTAACTATTTCCTTAATATTCATAAAGAAATTAAATAATTTAAATATTAAATAAATCGAATGAAAATATTTTTTTTATAATTTATAGTAAACTTAGGATTTCTGACTTATTTATTATTTAAAAACATCACATATAATATCATAATTATTTTATAATGCTGTGATTTTTGTATTAGACAAAGCTTCTTTACATGTTCCGAATTTTTAATTATTAGTTATGCATGTTATATTTGATTTGAGGAAAACAATGTATTGTGCTGGTTCTAACTAAAGGATAAAGCATAGATTCTTCTAGATATTTGTCTTGTTTCCACAAGCATCATAAAACTAATAATAACGTATTCATATATATATATATATATATATATATCTGTGGTTGATTTGCTCAAGCAATTGCTTGAAAGAAGATTCAACAGAGAGAGAAGATTCAACAGAGATTTTTTTGCAAAACAAGCATAAGGAATGTGCCTTGAGGTGTTTTAGTGTGCCTCCGTATTTACAAAAGTTGGACACTGCTCGCACTTAAGTTTGATCATACCCAAGTTTTGATTTGGCTTTTAATGTCAAGATATATATTTGGCAGGGATAATGTTGAGATTCTATTTTTCATTTTAAGTTTTTCTTTTGTGTTACCTGAGTGGAAACAGACCATAACACTACACTTTTAACTTCAGAATTTTTCAAAAATAAGTAATTCCAAAAACAAGCTATTTAGATGTGTCTGAAAATGTTAATAATTATGTCCATTAAATTTTTTCTGCTAAAGATTCCCCCAAACGATTTATTAATTCCTTTTTAATTGCATATACGTTTTTTTAAAATTCACTTTGATGAGAATATCGCGCACTAGAGGCAATATCGGGAGGGAGATGAGAAACGATATAATAGTATTTTATCCGATATTCTGCTATGAATTTAAGAGTAATTTATTTGAATGTACTTTCGCCATAATAATAATAATAATAACAATAATAAACCATAGTACAGGGTCTGATGTGTTGAAGATTTGATTTGATTGACGTGAAGATTGACTCTACGATCCTATTAGGACCGTAACCTACGGTTTAAAGTGGATTCAAACACCCATGACAACGTCGGGATTTGAACCCGATACCTGTGGTACCGAGCGCTAGCCACTCGGCCATCTGGCCAATATCTAACACACACACATATATATATATATATATATATATATATATATATATATACACATATATATATATATATATATATATATATATATATATATATATATATATATATATATATATATATATATATATATATATATATATATATATATATATATATATATATATATATATATATATATATATATATATATATATATATAATATATATATATATATATATATATATATATATATATATATATATATATATATATATATATACTAGTTGACCCGGCAAACGTTGTTTTGCCATATACATGATTTCTATAAAATAGTTTTTGAGTTAAATAAAAAAAAAAAACTTATTATAAGTGTATGGAAATGTGGTTATTATTGGAAGAGGAATGGAACGTTGCAGACAATGATGGCCTATAAAATGATAATACACTAACTATTTATTTATTTCATCCTTTATACTTTATCAAATTAACAAATATATTTTAAATTACATTATATAATAGCTGTATATACATCAAAAATAGTTATTTACATATTTACTATTAATTATGGCAATTAAAAAATAATCAGCATCAGTCTCTAAGTGCAATGGAGTGTACAATATTTTTGGTTAGTCCGTCTTTAGCCAACACAAACAAACTGGAGGTTTAGCCACACGCGAACATGCCACGTATAGTTGTCCGTGGGAAAAACATGGTGTACACAAATCTAAGCCACAGACAGACATCGTTTGGCCTTGCGACTTATTGATTGTTATTGCGAATGCCAATCTAATTGGAAATTGAATACGTTTGAATTCAATTGGCACATCTGTGGGAATCATAGGGATTCGTGGCAGGAATATATTTTCGCTTCGGTACTCGCCATTCAAAATGCTGGCTTCGATAACGTTTTCGTTAATTTTTTAATTACTAATCGTGTTCCATTGCACAGTCTTGGTGGGTTCAAACGAATCAAAATAACCGGAGATCCAAACTTTAATTGTAAATGATGCGGTGACATGCCCGGCAAATCAATGAATCCAAAAACTCAATTGGATAATTTACAGCTTCATTGCCATCGCAAACTGTATAGATTTGTATGACACCAAGTCCCCTGGTAACAACTGTTGTATCTTGGAATTTAAACCATTGACGTCCACATTTTTTGATGCCAAAATTGCTCTTTCTGCCAACCAATCAAGATTTTTGAATTGTGTGCATACATCGGGAAATATGTGGTTCATGAGACTATTTTGCGAGTCGATTATTGTGCCGAAATCTGTCGGCAATTTTATGCATCCAGTATTTTCATGTACAGCAACTTTTCCATCGCCAATATCTAACAGTTGTTTTGAGAATGTTTCAGCGGATGGATCTTGAAGCATTTGAACTCGCATGTTAACTTTTAGTTGTAATTTTTCAACATTACGCCACAATGACGATGATTTTAAGCAAGCGTTGATCTCATCAGCGTACGTTGAACGTGGAATGACAGGAAGTGCTTGCCTGAAATCACCTGAAAGGAGTAGCAGAGTGCCGCCAAATAGTTTGTCCTGTGTTTTATACACTCATGTCCATAAATTAAGGATAATGAAGTTCAGGCAAAGAAAGAGACAGAAGCAAACCAAATTTGACAAATTTGTAAAGTCTATTTATTAAACAAAAGGTAAAGAGCAAAAAAGATGCTATATGTTTGACATAATTAATAAAAATTGCGATTTTTACTCCCTGGTGCAAATTTAAAAAAGAACCTATTTACAAAAAACAGTATAACATGGTTAGTATGATGGTTAATATGGAGTATGTCTCCCGGACGATGCAATACAGGCCTTACAACGCCTAGGCATGCTGAGTATCAAATTATCAATCTGATCTTGGGGAATATTACACCACTCATCAAGCAATGCCCTCCGAAGTTCCGGTTGACAGGTGGGAGGGGGTTGACGGGCTGCAATTCGTCGGCCAAGCATATCCCACACATGCTCTATTGGATTTAAGTCCGGTGAGTATGCTGGCCAATCCATACGGGTGATATCCTCCAATTGAAGGCATTCGTCTACAATGTTTGCACGGTGAGGACGGGCGTTGTCATCCATAAACAGAAATTCAGCACCCATGGCGCCCCGAAACAAACGTACATATTGTTCCAGAATGACATCCCGATAGATGTGGCCTGTCATCGTTACACTCTGAACATGCAGGTCAGTTCTGGAACCAAGAATAATTCCTCCCCAAACGAGCCATCCTGCACCACCGTAGCGGTGTCGTTCAATGGCGTTCTCTTGGCGGTAACGGGTACCTGGCGCTCTCCATATGAAAGCCCGGCGAGAATCAGACTGCAAACTAAACCTGGACTCGTCGGAAAACATCACACAAGACCACTGTTGCGGTGTCCACAATGCATGCTCTCTACTCCAGGTTAATCGCAGGCGATAGTGAGTTGCGGTAAGTGGAACACATCTGACAGGCCTACGAGCATATAACCAATGTGCCCTAAGCGTCTGTACACGGTCTGCCTTGAAACTGTCGTACCGGTAGCTGAAGAGAGCTGACGAGACAGGTCTGATGCTGTGCTCCGTCTGGCAGTAACTGCTAAATACCGGTCCTCATTCGGCGTTGTAACTCGGGGGCGAACTGTGCTGTAACATCTACTCACATTACCATCATCTTGGAATCGTTGCCAAAGCCTGGAGATGACACTCTGGGCGATTCCAAGTTCCTCGGATACTTCCAGCTGGGTACGTCCACATTCCAGTCGTCCGATAATTCTACCACGTAAAAAATCATCCAAATGCTTCCTTTGTGCCATAACTATGCGGTTATTGCACTGAAAGGCTTTTAAAGCGCTTGTGAACAATTTTACTTCTCTGCCACCATTCCTATATACCCCTCTCTTACACTCTCGTCATTGTGACGTACTATCCGCGCCATCTGGTGGTTTCCTGTAATTTGCATATTCTTCTTCAAGATGTGTGTGATAATTCTACAGGTGAGCGTTTTATTTTAGAGTTCAATTTCTGTGTGATTCTGAATTATCCTTAATTTATGGACATGAGTGTATCCTTCAATGTCCTGTTCAATGCCTCAAGCGAATGTTTGTGTGCCATAGTGCATTCCTCCCAGATGATAATTTTACACTGTTTCAGCACTGTGGCCCTGGACGATTGTTTCTTTTATATTGCACACTGCATCTGGGTTATTTTGAATATTCAGTGGCAGTTTAAATGCTGAATGAGCTGTTCTGCTTCCATCTAATAAAGTAGCTGCAATCGCAGATGATGCAACGGCCAATGCGATACCATTTAGCCACGTAAAATAGCGTGGTACTTCTGAATAGAGTAGTGTTTGTGCGAAGACACCAAAAGCATCCGCACGATTACACAATTCAAAAAAATTCGGTGAGTGTAGTTTTTGGGGGATTTATAGCACGATCAAGCTCTGTCTCTTTAGTGAAAAATGCGCGCTGGCCGTTTTCAAGATGGACAGCTAAATGGATAACTGCTGGATTCCGTTTATGAATTGGGAAACCGAAGATACGCCAGACAGCTTCATTGGAGCTGATGTACCGGCCAATTTGGTAATTCGTTATTTCATCGTTGTTATTCAATGCAGGAGCATTCACATTGGTATTTTCAATTCTAAATACAGCCATATCACTTCCTTTATTCACATACTTGCAAATATATTTGATGCTCTTTACCGAACTGCAGAACTCAACATTAATATGAGCATTGAACGTTTTGCTCAGTAGAGGTGAATATGGTACAACCCAACGATTGTCAATCTCAATGTGTACGTTGCTGATAGTTTTAGTAAATGATTGCCCGCCATTATCGATACTTCTTCGACGATATAGAGGATACCCGTCGACATGTGTGACGGTATCGTTGGTGAAATCTTTAGGAAAACGCTTTGTATATTTTCCATCTACCATGCAAGGCGATGAACGATTCAAATGGCCGCATGGACCATGAATCATGTTTGTAGTGACAATATCAAACAATAATTGATCAGTAGACGAATTTGGAATTTCTGCAGAAATTAAACTATCTATGTCTTCAGGATGTATTTTGTCGATGAACCAAATCAAAATGTGAGCATGGGGTAATCCTCGCTTTTGCCACTCAACCGAATACATCCAGCAACGTGTGGGGCCAAATATATGTAATTTTGTAATGAAGCCGATTAAAGACTTTAATTTTGTTTAAAAACACGTGCTGTAATGTCATGACGATGTATTGCATTTTGTCCTGGTAATAGCAACAATGCAATATCCTGCCATTTTTGATTACATGTAAACGTGATGAAAAACATGGTCGTCCGTATTCGCGCACGAAAGCCATAGCATCCTGTATGTATTCATGCATGTGACGTGGACTACCTATGTACGATGATGGTAGAATGACAGAGTTACCAATTTCGGCAGTGTCAGCGTTGTTCGCAATAGCGTCTCGCAAGTGAATATATTCTTCCGCACGCAGCTTCTGTGGGTTATGGCGTAAGTATCGTAGTCGTTCACTCTCAATCTTCACGTACATGTCGACCATGAATTGTTGGCAAAGCTCAGGACATCGTAGAATGACGTTGTCTTGACCGCATCTAATCATCAAACGATACGCATAATAATCCTTCGAGCTAACATTCTTGTTTGTTTCGGCTCCTGTAATAAGATATTTAAATTAATTGAAAATAAGTAATCATGTTCTTATTATTAAGAACATTATTCATTATTATTATATTCATTATTGAATAACGTACCTGTTACGGGATCTCGTTGTTAATGTTTATGAAATATCCGTCTTGTCCCTTCCAGAACATTAGCGGATATTGGAGAGCGTCATATGAACGGCGGGTATCAGCAATGAACTGAAGATTATTATCTCTTCTTCGAATCACGATTTGTCGCGAAGCTGAACGGTCGCCAACCATGATTCCGGCAACGTCGTCAACAACAGGTGCATTGAATCTACGTATGTGCTCTCCAGCTGGTGTTTTATCAGGATTGATGACAATAGCGTGATTATCACTTAGTAATTTGGGCATGTGAGATTTAAATAATTTTAAAAGTTCATTGTGCTCATTCAACAGAGCGTCCAGCTCCCTGACAATGCGCTTGGCAAAAGGTGAATTGAGGTTAGTGTAGCCGCAACGTGCATCCACGCGATTGGCGAGTGCGCGTTCGGAGTCCTCACCACACATAAAATAAATTTGTAAAAATGTATAAGATTCGCCTGGCATTGGCAGCAGTGATCCCACTTTGTGAAAAACTTGGCCTTTGATTTTGAACGTCGAATTAAATTGTTGACCGTTTGCAGCATTATTTTGAACTATTTCTGTTACTCCGAACGATGTCATTTGGAAGCATGAATTAAATGTGTGATTTGACTTCTTCAGGAACAGGCTAGAATCTGGATCCGTACCGATTAGTAAGCCGTACAATGGTTCAGGTGGTGTTTCAATTTCTGGTAGTTACCCTTTTTCCTGATGCGCAACTCAATCCGGCTGGCTCATTTTTGAATTTAAGTGCATGACAATGCGGACATTTTTTGTCCATAGTACCAATGTTCACTTTGAATGAGCGTAATATTCAACATCGGGCTCATACTGGAATGCTAGTCGAAGGAATGAATCCGATGTAAATGTTGTTGCGTTATTGGTCAATTGCTCTACGTGTGTTGACTACGTATCTCCGCGCTTGTCTTTGTTCTAATCTTCTTTGTCGATTTCGTTTATCTCGTGCCTCTTGCGGTTGTGATCCACGAAAGTGCGCCATGCTCACACGCACATCTGCATTGTCTTCTTGGATTTGTTCGTCTTCTATGTGCTCTTATATTTTGCATGCCTGCACTTTTTTTCGTGCGACGACCCAAATTGGCCCCTTTGCGTCTTGCTGGCATTATTAACTCTAAATAAAACATATAAATATATGAAATTAAAGTATTTAATGGTGAAAAACAGTAAAATATAATTGTATTTTTAACGTAAAAACAAAAGTCACTAACAGTCATAAAATTTTACGTTATCTCTCTCTTTCCAAATAAAATGTATGCTTTCGAATTGCAAATAACACTTACTTTACTGGAATCCCAAATTCGCCACAATAAAGTAAATTACAACACAATTACACTTGTAAGTTAAAACGCAATAACAGCCATCTTTATTTTTCTTAGAACAATAATAAAGTTGCCAATTTTGCTTAACTAAACATTAACAATTTTGCTTAACTAAACATTAAATATAATTTAATGCTACACGTGCAAAGAATATAACTTAACAAAACATTAACACGCGCTACACGTGCCAATATAACAGTATTTGTTCTCTTATTATTTGACTTACCTTTAACAATGATAAAACGCGTATATTTATTTGACACGTAAATATTTCTCTTTGAATTAAAACTATTCCCACAAAAATGTTGCGTATTATATATACAAGTAAACAACGGCCGTGGTTGAGCGCGAGTTAACAACACGTGTTGATTTATATAAGATCACTTAATTAAATAAAAGTAAAAAAAATGAAGCCGATTAAAGACTTTAATTTTTGTTTAAGCACGCGTGCTGTAATATCATGACTAAAAATTAAAAAAAAAAAACACTACATTGTTGCCACTACATTGGTTTGCCAAAGAAATTTTAAAAATATTTAGGGGTGGGCCACCCTTATCACTGAGGGGTTTAAAAATAGATTACGACCGATTCGCAGACCTACCAAATATGCACAAAAATTTTCATAAGAATCGGTCGAGCCGTTTCGGAGGAGTTTGGCAACAAACACTGAGACACGAGAATTTTATATATTAGATACTAGAAGACCCGGCCACGCGTTGCTGTGGCTTTCTTGTATTTCGTTCAAATATTAGATACTATAATTGGTATTGTTAAGGAAGTGATTGGTAAAGAATGATGAAAAGATCAAATTAAGCTTCAACGAATAGAAAATGTTTAATTTTTATTAATTTAATGAATGAGGTAGATAATGTTGATTTTTAAGACTGTTTTATAATTATTTTACGTAATATAATTTTTAATAATCATTACTTTCATTTAACTAAGAACTAAGCGATGAACAATATTTCTTGTTAGTCTGTCTTTCGTCGAAATAAATAAATTCGATGGTTTTCGAACACGTGAGCATGCAACATACAGCTGCCCATGGGAGAAACACGGATTCTGAGGTTAGATTTTTTTGGTGGTCGTTTACTGAAAATGATAATTGAAAAAATACAATACAATTAAAATAAAATCGGGATATAATAAGAAAAGACTTTAAAAAAAAAATTCACAATAAAATACAAATGCAAACGATCGTTTAAGGTACACGAACACCTTCGAAGGAATTTTTTTGAAATTTTTCATCTTTGTACACATTTTGGATTGAATGTATCTAAAAACTAATGATTTCACATAAAAAAATTTCATTATTATTTTTTTTAATTTTTATAAGCTAAAATAAGGGTAAAAATGGCCAAAAATTGATACTGTTACAAAACCTGAAATCAAATCAATATTTTTTAAATTTCTAAGTTTGTATTTGTTTGTACTAACATTTTACAGTGAACAGACCTCTGGTAAATTTATATCTTTATTATTTATTATTTTGTGCTAGTTTAAATGCTGTCGACACAAAATTCTTCCAAAATTTGCATGTAATTCCAAGTTTAACAATTGAAATAAAAAATATTTATGTAACTATAATCATTTCAGAGGTCTATTCCTGTAAATATTTATGAAAAACATAAATACAAAGTTTTGTAGCATTTGGATCAAAATTACTTGTGTTATGGTGTTTCACATGAAAACAAAAAGCATAGAAATTCATTCTGAGAAAAAGCTAAAAACAACTTTTAATTAGATATATTACTTTTAAAAATGTTGTAAATATATTAAAATGCCATTGAATTATCAAGTTCATAGTCTTATTTATTAAAAAATATAGTTTTGTTTTTCCTTAAAGCTGTAAATATTTTCTGAGCTTTGTTTTGAAAAAAAGTTAAAATTTGCTCGACAAACTTTTTTTTTTTTACAACTTCCTGCTATTTGCAAAGGCTTTTTAATATGAAATGACCTGAATTTAAAATATTTAGCCTTTTTGCAAGTGTTTTGATTAAATATATTCAAAACCTTTGAATTTCACATAAAAATATCAACTTTAACTATTCTTTATACAATTTATTCTTTAAAATATGGATAAACATTGCAAAAATGTGATATTGTTGCAAAATTTTATAATTCAAAAATAAATAAAACATGAATAGTTTTTCCTTTGCAAGTATTTTTATGCTGGGAATATCCTTATGTAGGTAATATACTGTTTTCAAATTTATATCTCAATTATTTATACATTTTTGTATGCTTAAAGTTTGTCGACACAAACTTTTTTTTACAAATTTACAAAAATTCTTAGTTTAAAAACTAAAATAAAAATAATTTATGAATTTAGGTTAATTTCCATGTTCTATTCCTTTCATACATTTAAAGAAAACTTTTACATGAAGTTTCAAAGCATTTAGAACAGAAATATTTTTATTGTGATGTTTTGAATGAATACAAAATGCATAAAAATTCAAATAAGAAATAATTAAAACCAACTTTTAAATATAAATAAAAACAAATGTACATACATAAAAATGTTATTGAGCTTTAAATTCTCCTTTATTAATATAAACACTTATTTATTTTTTTGTTTTCTTTAAATAACTTCCAACTTAAAAGTACCATTTATCAATTGTTCTTCGACAATATTCAAATCACTCAAATTTATAACTCAAATTCTTTGTTTTTCAAATAACAAAAGTTTTTAAAATAAAATGTCCTTGATTTTCAACTTGCAACTATTATAATACCTTTTATAAAATTTTAATGTTATCATTATATCAAATAATTGCAGAGTTTACTTCAGTTTCCCACTTTTCGAAAAATTATTGAAAATTCATCATCTTTCTTTAAAATTATATTGTCTATATTATATTATCTTGTTAGATCACATTTCATTTTAGAATTCTTAATCAAATACAACACATGTTGACAAACTTTAAGCATAGAAAAGTTCATTGTTTTGATTCACAACTTTTCATTCAATATATTTTATTCCAATTCAAATTCAAACTTAGAAAATAAAAAAAAATATTGATAATCAAATCAGGTAATACTTACATACATTTGATTTATTTCTCATAGAAATAATATAAATTTCATACAATATAATTTTCACAAAATTTAAAGTAGTACATAAAACAATAATATTCAGAACATGAGAATTTTAAGGTTATGTAGTGCAGGCATCGAGACACGGCACCATTCTTTTATTGTGGTATATCTTTCGTCTGTGGTGAAACAATCTTTTACTTGAAATTAGTGCAAATAAGAATTCTGCAATTAATTATCAAAATAACAATAAAATAGTCATTATATTGTTCGAAAAATGAAGCTACGAATTCCTCTAATTGCAGTATTGCAACCCTAAAGAAATTGGCGGAAAATTGGCCAAAATTCAGGGTTGCAAGATTGGCGCCTTCCTCAATGGTATTGTTGCCACTACATTGGTTTGCCAAAGAAATTTTAAAAAATATTTAGGGGTGGACCACCCTTTTCACTTAGTGGTTTAAAAAATAGATTACGACCGATTCGCAGACCTACCAAATATGCACAAAAATTTTCATAAGAATCGGTCGAGCCGTTTCGGAGTTTGGCAACAAACACTGTGACACGAGAATTTTATATATTAGATATATATATATACATTACTCTTTTTATGATATTTTAAAAATATTATTATTTACAATGTTATTTTAGATTTAAAACAATATTTCGGCCGAAATTTAATTTTAAAATGGAATCAGTACATAACACCACAAACAGAAGCATAAAAAAAGAAGAAGAAGCTTACTCATCTTCTTTATCCATAAGCAGAAGAAATTTCTCATCGTCTGCATATGGCAAACTGAATGTTCCATTGAATTGCGAGGCGTTTTAGAAGTTTTCAATTATGAAAACAGCTTTCTGGAAAACGATTTCAAGAAAACAGCTTTAAGGAAAGCGATTCAATTGTCCGTGGCCAATTTTGTAGAATTTTTGTTTCACGATGTTTAGACTTCTTACATCAATAAAGAATCTGTTTTAATAATATTTCTTTATTTATCACAAACTTAATAAAACTCACAGCAACGGTTCCTATTTTTCTTACCTTGATTTTCCCCAAGATTATATTCTATTTTTATGCCTTCATGCATTGCCATCTGTTGTTGGTTCGGCAAGTAAATACTTGAGAGTAGATTCAGCATAGTATTTTACTTAAAAACTAAGTAAAATTTGAAATTAAAAGGGAAAAATTTCAAATTTTTTACGTAATATGTTGCTTATATTTTTAAGTAAAATAATGTCGCTTATATTTTTAAGTAAAATAATCTCGTTTATAGGTGACTTTCAATGTTTGTTTTTTATGTGTATATAAGGGCAAGTTGATTATCATATTTGTTCTCAATCAATGTTTTCGCTGTTTCTCTTTCCCCAGCCTTCCCTCTTTGAGAGTTTCTCGCCAAATAGGGTGTGATTCACCCCCCCCCACTCACCTGTAAAAGGACAGGAAGTGGAGGAACGTTGAGTTCTAATTAAGTTGTGCCCAGACGAGAGTAAGGAGAAAAACGTAATGAGGCGTTATCACGAACCAATTGTCTCAGTGTGGAGACGAAACCCTAGGAGTGAGTCAAATGTCTCAGTTAATTGTCTCGCTCCACTACAATCAGAGTTGGTTTTCCCACACATCAAACCGATTTCTCATACGCGCCATTATTTTATTTATTTGAAATAGTTATTGAAGAAACATTCAGCTGTATATATTCTTCAACAAACTATTTATACTATTTGTTCTAAAGAAAATAGATGACGCCACAATGTAGAAAGAAACTTTTGATTCCAATCCTTAAAAAAAAATTTTTTGCATTGTTCGAATCATTAAATGAGAAGCAACAAAGTAGGGTTCCCCACTAGAAGGAAAGAGAACATCCTAGTGCTGTAAATTATTCTATCCTCAAACGGCGTCACTTATGCAGAGTACATCTAACGCCCCTTCCAGATGGAAAGCGCATGAGGGACGAACCAGAAAAAAATCAAATGCCAGAAAATCATGTGTCTCGTGCCCGCTCCAACCAGAGTCGTTTTTTCCCGCACATCAAAGAGATTCTCGCTGACCTCATTTACGATCAACTGTCACCCACAGCCAGAGATAACGTGGTTTGTTTTTTTTTTTTTGCAGTCAGACAGAGACTCTCGAAACGAAAGCTCCTCACGCTTCACACGCTCCCGTCTTGCAGCGGCTTAAGAAGAAAGATTTCCTCTCATAGGCAACGAAGTACGCATTTATAAATGCACAAAGTGGCACATTTATAAATGCTTCCACAACCGAGTTGAAAACAGCGTCATTTATGGAGAGAACTCTTTTCTCTCATTTCATTCGAAAGTCTCCTTTGAGAATATCATGATTAACATGATTGAAATGATCCCTGACAAAAAATATCAATACAAAAATTATGCCAAATATACCTATCTATTAGAATTGTGAATGTGAATCTATTGGCAAATTCAATTTTAAATTTCATTTGTTTACTTAATTTTGAATATTTAGTTTATAAATGTTTTCTTCTAAATCTTACAGAAGTTTCTGCTTTCAAAACATAATCACTCACTTTGATCTGAGATCATTCACTAGAGAAGCAGATATATAATATACTTAGTGTTATTCAGAATGCGACACGGGGACCTAATGCTATTTACGTTCTCACTGTGCCATCACAATTTGAAAAAAAATAAAATAATAAAAACTTGATGAAGAGTGTAATGCGTTTACATATTCCACCTCTTTCTCGAACACATTAAAAGCTTTTGGAGGACTACAAATTTATCGTACACATCCTATGCAAAGAAACAGTACTTGATTTCTTTATTTATTTGATTTTGAGCAGAGTTTCCCAATTTAGGAATTCTTTCCACCAAGACATTTTAGCACATAAGCTAAGCAAAGCTCAATATATGTTATTTATTTAAACAAGACTATAACGGGTCATAGGTTAAAATTTCTTAAAAAAAAACAATAAAAATATGTACTACAGGTCTAGCATAGGTCCATGATCCCCAAGATTTTCAAGAAATCGAAGATTAAAAGGAGATTCGTAAAAGGTCGTCATTAGATAGGTCCAAATAGACAAGCAGTGACTAATTCAGTCGTGATGCATATGAATCAATAAAACAGTTAAACATAAATATAATCAAACAATCAAATGAGTGACCCTTTTGCCTAGTCATATCATTGATGATCGGATAATGGCAACAGCTGTATTTTGTTTTTATTTCCGTGAGCTTATTGTTCAGTGTTTACCTACAATATGAATCTTATTTTCAGGTCATACTTTCTCATTTTGTTATCCACTCATTTAACGCGAGAAAATTAGCTTTAAATAATTTTTTTTAGTTTCGAAATTTTTTTTTTATAGTTTGAAATTAATGAAATGTCGGGTTCAAGATATGCAATTTCTGATAATCAGGCTTCTGCCTCAGAAAATGAAAGTGATCGCTATTCTTCACCTAAACAATATGCTGTTCATAACAATAACAAATCTTTACAACCACAGCAAGTATCAGATGAACCTGTTTCACTGAGTAATCAAAAGTATGTATATATTTCAGCTCTCTTTATTTACAAAATAGACATAAATTTTTTTTTCTTTCCTTGTTTGAATTATTGTTGCGAGAACTTTTTTCATCATAAAAAACTGGATAAAATTATTGATCTTAAATAATATTATGATCTTGTAGAACTGTGGATTATTTATGATGTAACTACTTTATTTATGTAAAATAGTGATATGCTAAATTGTTAATGTCTACTAATATTACCAGAGGTGGGGGAATCGAGCATTTTTGAACCAGTCGATTTAAAAATCCGACCCCCGATTCTTTTATTAAAACAATTTTTTATATTTCAAAATTCTAGGAACTTATAAAAATGCTAGATCAATAATGAAAGGGGATCTAATTTAAACTATTCTGTTATTAAAAGATTTAATGTATCACAAATGTAGCATCTTGTGATTAAAATGTACAATATTCTTTTTGCTTGTCTTAAGCTATTCGATAATACTTGAGTACCTATTAATTTGGTACTGTTATATATATATATATATATATATTGCATACAAAAACTTATATATGCTTACAAAATACAAAATCACACACACATACATACATATATGTATATATATATATATATATATATATATATATATTGATGTGTGTGATTTATGTATTTTGTAAACAAGTTTAAAAAGCATAAAAACATCATTTAAATTAGTGTAATTCCATACTTTTAAAATTGTAAAATTACTTTATAAAAAATCTGTTTTTACCGATATACAAGTTCATTGAATTTATTTCACAAGTTCTAAATTCATTAGTAAACATTATAGTACATAAAATTACAGACAAGAGTTAGAAGTCATTATAAAAATTCAACTGGGTAGTAAAAAATTTTTCATTCTACTCCCCACCCTTCATTATTATTATTGTTGTTGTTATGAGAGAAAATTATTTATTCTATGAAATTTAATTTAATTTAGGTTGAATTTTAATAGAAATATTTTTATTTATTACTCTATTATTAGAGTTATGTGTTTAATTAGCAAATTGAATTAATTCATTTTTATTTTGTAAATATTTTTATTCTGCTTTTTGAAGTTAAAAAATATTTAAATTTTACTAATTGCAAGTTGAATTTAAGTTTGTTTTCCTAATTTACCTTGTAGGTCTGAAATAAGTTCTATCAAAATTCCTTTCATGTTTTTGTTTGTTTGTTTAAAATTTTTGTCTAATTATTAAAAAAAAAAATTTAAACTGTGGGCAGCTTTAAAATTTGTATTAAAAAAATTCCTTTATAGTAGTTTACTGTGTCAATTAACCCCCCCCTTCCGTAATCACATTTAAAATTCACTTATTTACTTTTTGTAAAAATATTATTTTATTTTATTGAGAATATTTTTAAAAAAAAAGAAGTTATTATAATCTGCAATAATCTAGTAATTTTGTCTTAGTCATAAATAAGTATAGATATATGCAATATATGCATTGTCATTATTGCTTAGTAATCTATTTTAATTAGAAATCTTATTTGGCTGCATTGTTATAAATTCTTTTATAAGCAAAATTTTTATTCCATAAATTCTATAAAACTTTATATATTAAAAGTATATATCAAAATTTTAATTCCTGCTTATTAACAATTATAAGACAATTGTTCTTTATAAGCCTTAATGCAATCCTTTGCTGCTCTTAAAATTAAAAATTTGTGTGTGTATTTTATCTTATTTTCCATTTCTTCATGTTTAGTTTTAATTTAATCCTAGAAGTTTTGTATGGCAGTTTTCAATTACTTATTTTCCAAATCTTAATAATTTTTTTTTAAATAAAATTGTATTTAAAGAAAGAAAAGAAACTATATTTGTTGTTTCTATTGATTGAATTTTTTTAATGTATATCTGCAAAATATTATTTTTGAAATATAAGTAAATATTTATAGGAGATATATATTCATTACATATTTTAATCTATAATTAAAATGTATTTCTTTCTGGTAGAAGTTTTTATTTATAAATTGAAAAATATATGTTTTCTTATTAATTGCAAATATTGTTAACAATATCATTACTGTTTATGTTCTACTTGATATTCATATTTTGAATCTGCTCTGAATTTAATTTATTGTTACTTTTCAATCAGACAAAAATCTTTGTCGAGTTTGCAGTTGAATCACACTGATAGCATGGTGCAAGATATATCTGCTGTTGATTCCAATGTACCAAAGTAAGAATCATTAAATTATTATATTGAAATACTAATGTTATAAGAAATTTTCATAAGTAGAATTCATATAAGTGCTTTCTGATTATAATTTCTTGAGACATACTTTTTTTAGTGAATTATACCTATTATACAATTGTATTTATAATATCATAGCATTCATACCAGTGATATTTTGATTTTTAAGCATTTCATGATTACAAGACATCAGATTTAAAGAAATAAAAAGAAAAATCTGTGTTATATTTCATTTGTAAATTGAATTTATTAATTTTTAAGTATAAATAACTATGCACTTTTAAGTAGGTATTTTTTTTTTTAAATTTCATGTTACTTTTTATTAGTTGTAAAAGCAAAAGTATTTTTAGTTATTAAATATGCAACATTTATCTTGTATTTGATGATATTTTTTATTAAATTGACCTCCATGTTAAACATTTAAAATATATATTTAGAACCATTACTAACTCATAGTCCTCTGGGCGGCTAGAAATGATGCCAGTGCTAACCCAAGCATTTATAATCCACCCATCATGAGAAAAGCTAGTTATCCATCTTGACAGCCATCTTATTTCTGTTTAATTAACAATCTGAAACAACTAAGAAGTACCTATTTTTTACTTTCAAAATGACATATTTATAGTAATTGTTGGCTTGCATTGAACTACAGATTGTAAAGGTTTTGAAGTTATTATCTATGTTATTTGAATAATTAATTTATGGCAAACCTTTTTTTTTTTTTTTTTTTTTTTAAGATTGCTTGGTGAGTAAGTACGAAAAAAAAAAAAAAAAAAAACATATTTCTTTAAGTTGACATGCTTTAGATTGTTTTTTATTACTATATTTTAAAGTTCTTTCATTAAACTATTTACTTTTCTTCTTTCACCATCACCTAAAAGTGATACATAAAAATATTCATAACATAAATAGATCTTGAATATGGAACTTTATTTACTAAAATTATCCATTACCTTTAGGATCTAAAATAGTTATGAAAAATTATTTTAAGAATATAAGTTAATTTTGGTTTTATCTTTAGAAATAGGAACTGGATTAAAAATATATAATGAATTTTAGATTTTGTCAATAATAGTTTAAGTGCGCATATCAAAATAATAAATAATGTAATATTTTTCATTAATTGATTTGATATTAAACTTTTTCAGAAATAGTCCAAATGCTTCTTCTGATAAAGAAACTGGCTCATTAAAAAATTATGATGTTAAAAGCATTCATTCAATAACACCCTCTGTTGTGTTGAATTCTGTGAGCAGCTCAGTTAGCTCCTTACAGAATGTGTCAAGTTCCAAAGAATCACCGAGAAAGATAATGACAATCAATATTCTTCATTGGATGCTGGGAGCAATATGTCACCAGGCTCTATCAGCCAAGAAAGTTCCTTGTTTCCAGATAATTTAAGTCGATCCTCTGAGTCAGGGAAATCAATTGACATAGGACTACAAAGAACACCTGAGAGCAATACTTCTAAATCTGATATCACTAAGTCTGATAAAATAAAAAGTACTGAAAAGAAAGAAAAGAAAAAAAAAAGTGGTATAATGTTAGTATCTCCTTTTTTTTTTTAATTAAATACTTATAACTTAATGTGTTGTTATGTATTATGCAAAAAGGTAAAAATGAAACAGAACTGAATGTATTACTTCTTTTATGTATGTATTACTTTTCTGAATGTATTAGTTATGGATTACAGCTTTTATTTTACAAAGCTATAACCTAACTAGATTAAATTTTTAATATCTGCTTCTAGTTTCAAAAATTATTTTGAACATTATAATTCACAGATCTAAGAAATTAGTTACAGATTTCATGAATAAATTAATCAATTTTTGTTTAGAAGGAATTATGTTCTGTTTTTTAATAAAATGCTGTAAGTATTTTATCTTCTTAAAAAATCTAGACATGATGTTACTTAATGTGCTTGATTTATCATAAATTTAGAGAAATATTATTCTATTGAATTTTTTTTTGTCATAAATATATCAGTATTTCAAAGGAAAAAAATCAAAACTTAAAATTGATAAGTTTGAGTTAAACAAAGAGTTTTTTTTAAATAGAAACATTTATTCCATGACATAAAGTAGTAAATAAAATTCTTAATTATATTCTCTGAAATAAATTTGGATTAATTTATTCAATATAAAGATTATGTAATTCAGTTGTTAAAAGCATTCATAAAGATATACTTTTGCAGTTTTTTATATGCATTTCTTGCTAAATTTTTATGTAATAGTTAAAAATAAATATTTTTCAGTTGCAAATATTTAACTAATTTATGCAAATTCTTTTAGGTGTTAAATCCAAGTTACAAATCAAAAAGTGATGACTTTAAAAGACTTTTTAAAGACCTTCCTGACTCTGAGCGTCTGATTGTTGGTGAGTGTAGTTTAAATCTAATGATCATCAAATATTTTACAAAATTTTTTTTTTTGTTTCTGCCATAAAACATTTAAACAAAATTAAAAATATTTCTGAAGGAAATTATTAACTTTTTTTCATTGTTTCATTTTTAAAATTTGTATCAACATAAACATGTCCATTTTATTTATTATTATTATTTTTTTAAATTTTTTATATTATTTCAAGGTAATTTGTGCAGTAAAAATAAGCTTTTCTTTCTTTACATCTTTTGAAAACCTACTTAGTTGTCTTTTTTATTGTGAATTTTTAAAGATTTTTTTCCCTTCTACTTGTTTGTTAAATATATATATATATATATTTTAATTTGTTACATGGTTCTTTTTAATAAATTGAATTACTCAATTTAAATACTCAAAACATATATGCACAAATGGTCTGTGTGAGTGCTGAACGTAAGGAAGATATGAAAAATGAGTCGGTAAGGTAAATTCAAAAGAAACAAACATTTTAATGACTAAATTGTGTATAATAAGTGCTCAAAAGTGTAACATTTAATAGTAATTCAAGATTAGCATTAACTGCATCTAGATAGATAGGCTTATATTAACAAAAATGTCAGACATCATGCATTTCCTAGGACAGATGCATGGCATCTTTCTACAAGAATTCTTGTCAGGATTTTTTTTGTTGGCCTCAGTTCACTTGGCATTTATCAGTACATTGATGCTACTTACAACACACATTGGGTAGAATAAGATGGACCGGTTCCTTTTTTACCATATTTGACATGCTTGGATTTCTTCATGATCTACAATAATCTCTTTCTCTCCCCAAATTCTCTTTACTGATCAGTTTAGTTTAGTTTAGTTTTAAAGGTAGTTATAAGTTTACATGGAGGAGTCAGGAACATGAAATTATTCCTCAAACATTATGGAACTTGACCATTTCAGTAGTGGAGGGTGTTGGTATGGGGAGAAAATAATGATCGATGATGGATACCCTTACACGTTTTCAATGGCTGATCTGTGAAGAACCCAGAGATATCAGGATAAAGTCTTAGAGCTTTATGTAAGACTTTCCAGAGATGCATATGGATTTTACTTTTTATTTATAGACGATAATGCTCGTCCACATCTAGCAAACCTCGTTGATGAATTCTTTGAAAGTTAAGACATTTAGCTAATGACACTAATCTAATGTCATGGCTTCTGATCTCAATCTAATAGAGAACTTATGGGACTACCTTGGAAGGGCAATTGCACATAGACATTCTAACAGATAACAGAAAATACTCTGAAGATGGCATTGCTAGAAGAGTGTATCTTATTTCCCAAACTGTGGTTAACATCGTTATTGTCAGAAGGAAAACACATTGTGATATGTGTATAAAAGTCAGGGGAAAATTACATTTTATACTAAATTCATAATGCTTCATTTTTTTCTGAACTCTCTGTCACTTTTATTACCATATTTGTTGTTTCATGCTACAATTATACATCATTGAAGACAAATTCATAAAATTATAGTTCACAGTTTCTGAAAAATCCAAGAATTTATGCATGTAAAAATAATTTTTGGCATGAGTGTGTGTGCAAAAAAATGTCAGTTTTCAGCTGCTGTTTTATCATGTTCAGCTGCTGTTATATAATAAAAGATAAAATTTATTCTAAATAAAATAAAAAGTTTGCTGTAGGTTCAAACATCTTATCCATAAAAAGAGTATAAAAAACTGTATATCTTACTCGCATATAGATATTGTTTACCTTTTTTTTCAAAAATATTATAAAGAATCAATTTCAAATAAGTCGATTTTTCATTATAGATTATTCATGTGCTTTACAAAAGATATCCTTGTGCATGGAAGACTTTATGTATCTCAAAATTATATCTGTTTTTATGCTAATATATTTCGATGGGAGACATTTGTAAGTATAGTCTTTTTAATTGTTGCTTGTTTTATAAATTAATAAATTTTTTGTATAAGTATATGTTTCTTTCTATTATATCTTTAAAAAAAAACTGTATTTGTGATTTTGATTGCAATGGTTCATTTAGATCCCCCCCTCCCATCCAATTTTTTATACATTTCTCTTTTAAATATATTTTTTAAGAAAATCAGATTTTTGGTATTAATTTTTATTCTTCCATCAGATTTCCTATGGATATTTTTGTACATTCCTTAATGTATAGGTTAAAATTATCTTAATACAGAAATATTTTTTTTAATAAATGATATATGTTAAAAAAACAATTTCTGGAAAAATGAAATAAAATATTGATTAATTTAAAGTACAGAAAAATTATAATAAGAAGCAATTTTCAAGCCTTTAAAATTGATGCATTGGAGATGCGTGATATTTTGTGTGTTATTAAAATAAAATTGTTTTTTTATTGTTGCTATAGCAAATATGTTTTTCTTTAGGTACATATGTTGTTGCTTATTGGCAGTTTCGTATTAATAATACCAAATCCACTTATTCAATTTATTAATATGTGAATTATTTCATGCTAAACAATAGATTATGTAATTTTTGATTATTATTATTTTTTTTTTTTTTTTTTTTCAGTTTCTTTTTATTATTATTTTACTGTCTTATTAACTTGTTCACAGATTATAAAATAAATAATACTTGAGGTATTTAATTTTTCTTTTTTACTCTTGAAATTTTTTATGGTAAATTTTATTTTGGTTTTCTTCATTCTTAGAGCTTGTTTGTTTCTGTGATGATGTTTTGATTTTTTGGGGAGAGAAAAATTTATTGTTTTCCCCTTTTTTATTGTATTGTTGCGAATTATTGTAATTTTAAAATACTAAAAGGGATTTTCTTACTGAATTTCTAGAAAAAGTTAGCACTTTCAATCAGAAACAGATTTTAAAAGTAAATAAATAATTAAAAAATTGCATTAATACATTTTTCATGTTTTTATATTTCAATGTATTATTATCATTTTTTTTTTAAAGTTGTACTAAAATTATCTTAATGCATATATATTTTTTAATAAATGATTAGTCTCCATTTGTAAAAAAAGACAATTTCCTAAATAATTCATTCTTAAATAAATTGAATTATGAATTTTTGTAAAAGACTTTAAAATTATAATATAATGTTACTTTGAAGCTTTTATTTATTATTATTTCCTTTTGTTATTAAAATTGGTAATTATTAAATATCTTTCCTTCTTATTATAATTTTTGTTCTAAAATTTTAGAAATGTGTTCATTTAAACAGATGTTCACTCTTGTTGTATACTATTTTTATATATTATGTATATAAAAAATAGTATACAGCAAAAGCTGTATACTCTGTCTATTTTTATGTAATTAAAATTTTTTATTTGCATTTTTTTTTTTTTTTTCTTAAGATGTATATGCTTAAAGTGATGCTAAAATAAATGCTTTCAGCTTTTAATTCGTTGCCGAGATGTCACCAGCATGACCAAAGAAAAAACTGCTCGAGTTATTCCTAATGCTATTCAAATAACTACTGAAACTGAAAAACATTTTTTTACTTCCTTTGGTGCTAGAGACAAAACATTTCTCATGCTTTTCCGGATTTGGCAGAATGCATTAATAGAACAGGTATTTATATTCTATTAAATAATTAAAGGTCTAGTAAGTTGAGTATTTTATTAGCAATAAAGCTTTAAAAAGCTGAAAAGAAGTTAAAAAATTATTTGGTTTATTGCTTTTTTATTATAGAACACAGTACATTTATATCAAAGTTCTATGATTAGTAATAAATATAGTACTTTTATATAAGTACTATGATTAATAATAAATATAAGTAGACAGTAAAAAATGTCATAAATATATGACATTTGTAAATTTTTCTATTGCAGTTTATACTTTTTAAAATATTTAAATAAACAGAGTACTTTTTATTCTTTTTAGCATTATCTTTAAAACTTTTACTTAAGAATTTTATTTTTACTTTCAGAAGGATTATTTTTTAAAAAATGTAAGTTATCCCAAAACACTTCTTTTTATTTTAATATATTAATCCAGGTTAGATACAAGAGTTTTTTACTTTACGTTTGGTATTATATAAATAGAAAAAAAAAAAAATTCCCTATTGAATTTTCATCCTTCTATATATGATTGGGAGGAAAAAAACAGACAAATGGCATTGTTCCAAATGTGTTAATTTTAGTACTGTGTACAATGAAACATTTTTTTTTTTAAATGTTAGGAATTCTGCCGTGCCAGTCAAACTTGCAGCTCTTTTAAATGATAAATGCTAGCTGTTACTTGTATTGTTTTTAATTTATTGTGTTTATTATTTAAAAATTTGATTTCCCCCTGCTATTTAAAAATTATTTAAATACTTAATGAAGTATAAATGATAAGCCAACTGAATTTCTTTAACAATGTTGTTTATGTATTCAGCCTATGTCTTCTCAAGAGCTGTGGCAGTGGGTGCACTTTAGCTATGGTGATGAATTGGGATTAACAAGCGATGATGATGATTATGTTGCTCCTCCTATACCAGAAGAAGACATGAAAAGCATTAAGCATTCCGACCAAAATATTGTAAAGTATGTTGAAAAATCATATGAAAAAGGAGATTCAACTAATCTACAAGAAAGTGCCAATGAATTTTTAATTGCAGATGAAAATTCAGTAAGTTATTTAATAATTTTCATTATTATTATTATAATAAATTTTTTTTACTCAAATATAGTAGAAAATATGTTTTTTATTGTGAAATAAGTAAGAAAAAAAATGTGTAAGAATTTTTTTTTTTTTTTTTTTTAAATAAATAAATAATTATAACTTTAATTTTTGTCCTGAAATGAATAGTGCAATATAAAGTAATTTTATATGTCTTGTATAAAGTAATTGTATGTTTCATTTGTCAATAATTTGCAATTTTATAAAAAAAATTTATATCTCAAAATTATTTCTTTCTCATGATTTAATCAATATATACCACTTTAAAAGTAAAATATTTTAATTTATCAATAAAAAATTTGCATAACAGGTATTTATCGAAATATTTACAAATTAGAAGAAAAATATCTGTGTGTAAATTAAGAATATAATATTAAATATATAATTTTAAAATATTTATTCAATTTGCTTAAAAAATATTGATATTCAACATTTTTGTTTTTATGCGTATAAAAATAATTGTGTTTTTTATGTAAATCATTAATTTTTTTTAATTTAAAAAAAGATTTGTATTAATCCATATAAGTTAATTTTTAAAAGATTTTTATTAGTTATGTATATTTTTAAAATTACTAATTGAAGAATTGTTTATTTGTTTTTATGATTTATTGCTTAAAGTATAATAGATTATTCTATAGTTATTAACATTTTCCATTTATTTCATTTTTCTTCAGAAATTTTCCAGCTTTCCTACTTAATTTCCAAATTTTAAATTTAATTTCTCTATTTAAAAAAAAGTCACTTATTTAGAATATGCAGCTACTAAAAATATGATATACAAAGAAATATTGATAAAATTTGAATTTGCAAGGAGGGACCTTTGAACATATATTTCTGAATTAAAAACACACACAAATATAATTTATGACTCTATTTTAATATTATTTAGTTAGTTAATATATTAAAATAATATTTTATAATTAAGTCCATTTTGGCTGCTTGTTCAATCTTTTAATTTAGAAACTTGTAGAAATCCAACATTTGGAAAAGTTCTTATGATCAGAATTTTACAATATTTTCTGGGTTAACTATTGGGATTCAGCCACCAACAATAACAGTATTTTTATATATATAGATTTTATATTTTTCAACTAAATAATTTCAAAATTGCTTAGGAATCAGCTAATGGAATGGATAGAAATTCTGATCCTCCAGCATATCAAGACATTGAGGAAGAAGTTTCACAACAAAATGATTCAAAATGTGGTCTTAATCAAAATTGTCTGAGAATCCAACAGACATGAGTGATACAACTGAAAGTGTTGATAATATTGAAGGTAACTAATTATTTAAAAAAATTTTGCCAATTTTATGGGTTTTTTTTTTTTTCTTCGTATGATTATTCCATGTAAAGTTTATTTTTGGTTGCTTTCATACTAATTTGTGTAATTATTAGAAAAGTTTAATATAGTTATTAATCTATTAATTTTACAAATTATACTTGTTTTTGAGGCATTGATATTTATTAAAATATGTTGAAAACATGCATTTGTATAAGAAATCAAAATATTTATAAAAATATATATTTTCTTATACTTTAAAAAATAAAAAGTCATTTGTTCACTTTCTAATATCATTGTGTGTATGTATGAAAAATTTTCAATTTGATAAAATTTAAAAAATTCAATTATGTTTGTGACCATGGCAAATTTAATTAATAAATTAAATTTAAGCTGAAAAAAAATTAAAATACCACAAACAAATTAAAAAATGACTTTTAGATTATTTTTCATAAACTTTATCGATATAAGGCTGCTTCTCATATAACATTTTTTTCTTCAAAAGCATTTATAAAGAACAATAGATGAAATATATATTTCATTGATTGTTCTTTATGAATGCTTTTGAAGAAAAAGTGATATATGAGAAGCAGCTTTATATCGATAAAGGTTATGAAAAATTACCTGAATTATTTTTAATTTGTTTGTGTTATTTTAATTTTTGTAATAGTTTATATTTTTCAGCTTAAATTTAATTTTTTAATTTTTTTTTATTTTATCAAATTGAAATTTTTTTTTTAATACTACTAAAATATGAATGATTGCATAATTCATTCTTTTTCCAACAACATAGAAGAGGGCAAAAATAGATATTAAATGAGGGATTTAAATTGTTGCAAATATCTTCTCTATTGAAATTTTTAGCTCTTTGCTATTAGTTGATTTTATAAGAAATCTCCCAGATATTTCACTTCATTCTCAATGGAAAGGGAAAAATTAAGAAATAAAGGATAATTTGACAAGAGAAAAATTGTCTTTTTAGTAATCGTTAGTTTCAGTTTCATGGGGTTAAATTCTAGCTTGAATTTTTCCTTTTTTTTTTTTTTTTTTTTTTAACCAATTTAAAGCAAAGTTTGGAGTTTCTTGATAGAGTTAAGAGATCAAATGTAGTCTGGTTTAAAAACACAAAAGTAAATTGTCAGCAAAAGGAATAGTTTTGTATCAACTGAAACTTGAAAGTTTTATTAGCAAAGCATTAAATATAGCATTCAGAAGATAGGGCTAGAAACATCCTTCTGGAGGTGATATTTTTTAAGTTACAATACATAGTGATTATATTTGTTCTATTCTTTAAGAAGTCCTTTACTGGAGAAAAATGTTACTGGGAAGTCTTAACTTTTTCAATAGGTCTAGAATACTTGACCACCATGTGTAGTCAAAAAGCACCTTTAATATACAGAAAAATTAAAGCAGTATGTCTGGAATTTTTGTCTTCAAATACAAAAGAGCTTGCTTAGTACTTTTTATACAGTGAATCTATATTGATCATTGCTAAGTAGATTTTCATTTTGCAAAAATCAGGTAGTTCTATTTATAAATAATTATTCAAGACATTTTTTAGAGGAAGAAAATGGGCTAATACTTCAATAATCTAGAGAATCTTAATTTTAAGAGAAAAAATTTTAAGAATTAGAAAAACACAAATGCTTTTTCACATATCTGGAAAAACTCCAAAATTTAAACTTGCATTAAAGATCTTTGAAAGGTGCATCAGAGCTATAATGAAATTGTATTATGATCTCTGGAATCGTAATAAATGTAAAATATTCCAATTTAAATAATATGTTACCAACGAATATACATAAAAATATTTAAAAATTGTTTGTTGCTCTAAAAAGTTATTTTATAGTATTATTTATAATTATTTTCTGGGAAATTGATTTGTAATTAGACAAGCATTACGTGATTTTACATTTATTGGGGTTTTTATTAAAATTGCTTATAGAGTTTTAAAAAAAAATGCATTATTTTTCCTTCTACTAAGTTATATCTGTATTGAAAAAAAAAAAAAAATCATAAAATGGACATGATATTAATTTATTTTGCTTTACTTTATTATTTGCGTGGCCTATTCATATCGTATATTCAAATATGTTGAGACAAAGCTTTATACACTATATTTCTTATTTTTTTAATCTTTATGTAGTTATTACTAATTATTATATAATTGTTGAAGTTCCTTATGATTATTATCAAAATTAATTTCATTTAATGTATACTTCGAATTAAGGACAGCATCTGTAAAAATTTTTAAGTATGAAAAATTCTAATTTTTCATTTAATTGTTATGAGTGATAATTTTATTTTAGATGTGGAATTTAAATGTCCCTGCATTGATCATGAAGGCAAAGAAGTACTTAATTCTGTATTTCCATTACCTGTGGATCAAGTCTTTTCTCTCATATTTACTGGTTCTAAATTTTACTACGACTTGTTAGAATCTAGGAAAACTTATGGTAATGTTATTGTCTGTTTAAAAATATTTTTGAAATCTTGTAATTACTGTACTACTTTACAGAAATAAATGATTACTCTGACAACTTTATGTATTGATCTAAAATTAAACCTATGTATAATTTTGATTAAACTCAACAATTATTAATTTTCTGCTGAAATCAATTATTAAATTCTGTTGTATAATAATTTTTTTCCTGAAATATTTTTATTCAACATAAAGTTTGTTTATATTATGTTATTTTTCTTATAATAAAAGTCTGAATTTAATATTGTGATTTAGAAATAAGTTATAAGTGTATACATTTATTATATTATAGATATAATAGTAAGTCCATGGCAAATGTGTCCTGAGTATGATTTGAAAATGAGACAAGTCACTTATACTCTTACTCTAAATCATTCAATGGCAAAGACTGCACAAACCACAGAGACTCAGGTTAGCATTAAATATTTTGAAATGCTTAATCTTATATAATTGATTTGATTTTAAAAAATTGAAAAAAGTTATTTTTCATATTTTATCATTTAAAATATTAAATAATTGATAAAATACATTGAAGATAAGTGACATGTATGACTTTGTAATTAAAGTACAATCTAAAATACTGAATTTTTTTCTATTGATTTTTAAAAATATTTTCTGTTATGCTTTTTTCTAAGAATCATTTTTGTAATTGTTAATGTCTAATATTATTGTTATGTCTTTTTTTGTAAAATTACTTAGAATTTTATGTATAATTCATGATTTTTCTCTCTTGATGTAAGGAAATTTTGAAAGGAAAATTAAAATATATTAATTTTTAATTTGTGTGTACATAGCTGTAATGTGTACATAACTTTAAATTTATATTTTTATAGAAAAGTATATCTATCCATCTTTATTATGTTATATTGTAATTATAGTTATTATTTAAAAAATAATCATTTCTTTACATTTGATTTCAAAAATGTTAATTTTTACTATATTTCTTTAGAGATTGCTAAAACATAGTAAACCCAGTCAAGTATACACTGTGGATTGTGATGTTGTTAATACTGGTATCCCTTATAGTGATGCTTTCACTGTAAAGTCTGTGTATTGTTTAACAAGAGTTTCAAAAAAAGAATGTCGTTTACGTATTTCAGGCTGTGTACATTACAAAAAATCCGTATGGGGATTAGTTAAATGTAAGTTACAAAAGAATTTCCTTATGTTTAAAATCTTCCTTTACATAAGTAAATAAATGTTTTTGTGAAGTACTGATTATGGATATAAATCTCACTGAGATATAAGCCAGTTCTTTATTATGTTATTTTAAAATGTGTTTCCCTTTATTTGTAAAAGAGTTATGAAAATGGGTAAAAGATTTGAAATAATGTGATACTGTACTGTTCATGTTGGAAGACTAAGAAAAAGAGGATACATATTATTTGATCCAGGTTTTAAAATGTGTTAAATTTTTAACAATGGTAATATAGAATTTTAAAATAGTGTTTGAAAGTTAGAATATTTTTAATTAACATGTTACTAATTTATGATTACAAATTTTCTCTACAATATGAACAAAAGGAGAAATTAATGTTCAGCATATAAGAGTAAAGATAGATGTTGGGGATGTTGGTTATTTCAGATTAAGTTTTCTTTTTTTTTTTTTTTTTTTTCCTCCCCTTGGAATTGTGAATTAGATTTAAATGGGCTCTGGCATATGTACATAGTTTTAATGTATAGATAAAGTTTCTTTTCATATATTTAAAGCAGATTGATTCCATTTTATCATTTGCATAATATTGTCCTATCCTACAGCAGGAATTTATTTGCTATCATACTTTTGTGTCTCCATGCATCAGCTGGGAATAGCAGAATAATTGTGAGCATTAAGCAAATTGTCATTAGCTTAAATGGGGTGTCTTCAAGCTTCAATATCATGATATTTGGCTTGACAGCTCAAGGTGGGTCAAAGCCTTCTGCTAAAGTTTCCTCAGGACAGCTTATCTTTTGCTTTAGTCTGTCAGTTTTTCAATCCTATCACTTTAAAAATGTGATTCTGCTGAATCAATAGTTTTGGCCTTCCCCTTTTATGGCTAGTGAAGGGTTTCTTAAAAATACCTTCCCTCCTGGATTTTTTTCATTCATTTTAACAACATGAGGGGCCCGATTCATTCTTTTAGCTTTAATACTTTTGATTATATCGGGATCTTTAAAGATTCCGTAAATTTCAAAAATTAAATTGTCTTACCCAAAGACCATTTTCTTTGACACCATTAAGAATACTTCTGAGAATCTTTCAATAATGCAATTTTGTGTTCTCCATTATTTCTTAAAGACTTTCTGAAGCATACATTAGGACCATTTTAATAAGAGTTTTATAAATGAGAAGCTTTGTTTCGATAAAGGGCCAAATCCCAAAAACGTTTTGTTGGCCACTGATGTACGTTTTTGGTTTTCAGAAATAATGTAATTTTTTGCGAAAACAAGAGATTCAAGATGATTAAAACAGGATATAGTTTCAAACTCATGAAGGCCAATTTTTAAATGGTTAGGTATATCACTTGATAGTGCTTTTAGCACAGGCATGTACTTGATTTTCATGTACTTGATTTTTCATGTACTTGTTCATTTCATGTGCATACCAAGTTTCCTACTCATGCTATCAAATGCAGACTTAAAGTTAATAAACAAGGGATGAGTATCAGTACCATATTCAATTGATTTTTGAGAATCTGGCATGATCAGAAAATTTGGTAACAGTGGATTTTCCTTTCCTAAACCTTCATTGATAACTGCCAATTTCGGATTCGACAAATGGACTGAGTCTTGGAAACAGAATATTGGGAAGGATTTTATAGCAAATTCTTAGAAGGCTGATACTTCTATAGTTAGAGCATACCATTGCCAAGCTACAATATAACGAATATATATCCGAATTGGACAATACCACAAAAAAATCTTGCCGCTTTGGACTTATTATTGGATTAATTTATATGGTTGAAGTTTGCAAGAAAGAAGACTGTTCAAGATAGAAAAATTATTATTATTTAAAAGATGGATAAATTAAAATTGAAGAGGAACATTAAACGAACTGCTTTTACCAAATTGTTGAATAAAATAGAAGGTGAGATAAATGACTAAAATATCTATTAATGTGCTTTAGAAGAATGTCTAAATTTATTAAATATTAAATCAGACAGAAATTGAAGAATTATGGGATGCAAATTCCAGTGAGGCAGAATTTCAGACCTCATAGGAATATGAAGGATTTGTAATAATTGTTTGGAAGTTCAGATTTAAAAGAATTAAATAAAAGTGGCCTTTTGATCAAAAACGGAAGAGTCTGTCAGCAGTGGATCTACGAGCTATAATAAACGTACTCTTGCCTAAATTAAATATTTCAAATTTAACAGCGATAGTTGTTGTTGTTATCGTGCCCATGGATTTAAAATATAATTATCAAAGTTAGATGTCAAAGTCTTCACTTTTGACTTGATCTAACTTTGATAATTAAGCGATAGTATTCAATGGAATAGATAGCTTTTTTTTCTTGTTTACTATCCATGACATTATACTTCTATTGAAAATCGAAAAGCTTAACTATTTGAAATCTTATTTGTGCGGAAATACACTGAACACAATTGAAGAATTTTCAATTTCTGATGAAAATTTTGATTTGGTTGTAGAAATTCTACAAAATAGGTTAGATCGGTCGTCTTAATATACAGTCCAGTCACATTAATGTGACCACCTGTCAAAAGACAGAATAACTACCTTTGGCAGAGCGGACCGCTGCGAGACCAAGAAGAGGTCAATTAGGTTTCTGAAGGTGTTCTTATACACCGACTCCAGTGCCGTGGCCAGCTGAGCTAGATGACGCGGTGAGAACCCATGGCGCGAACAACCCGATCGAGGTGGTCCCACAGATTCTCGATTGGGTTTTAAAAAATAAGTTTGCTGGTCAAGGGAGTACGGTAAACTCATCCTGGTGCTCTGCGAACCACGCACATACACTGCGAGCTGTATGACACCTCGCATTCTCCTGCTGGTAGATGGCAACATTCTGAGAAAAAATAATTCGCATGTAGGGGTGGAAATGACAGAGCAAGGACAGATGCGTACTTGTGCTTATCCATCGTGCCTTCCACAATGATGAGTGCA
This sequence comes from Caerostris extrusa, assembly GCA_021605095.1. Classification (NCBI taxonomy): domain Eukaryota; kingdom Metazoa; phylum Arthropoda; class Arachnida; order Araneae; family Araneidae; genus Caerostris; species Caerostris extrusa. The sequence continues at coordinate 23,388 of BPLR01021194.1, read as the reverse complement.
CCCAGTGAATGCCAGGAAAACATTCCTCAAACCATAATGCTCCCTCCCCCAGCTTGGATTCTTCTGGCAATTGTTGCAGGGTGTTTGCTTTCAGACGTTTCACGTCGTATACGCCAACGTCCATCTGTCCGATGGAGCATAAAACGTGATTCATCGGAAAAAGCCACTCTGTGGACGTCAGTTTCGGTACTGGCGTGCAAATTCCAGCCTTCGTCGCCAATGAACAGCAGTCAGCATATGTGCATTAACCAGGCGTCTGCTGCGGGAGGCCCATGCGCAGCAACGTTCGCTGAACCATTGTTGATACACTCTTGGTAGCCCCTTGGTTCATCTGGGTGGTCAGTTGCTCAACAGTTGCGCGTCTATTCGCCCGAGCGCATCTGCGTAGCCTTCGTTCGGCTCTGTCATCTATAAAGCCCGTGGTGCACCACATGTGTCACGCCGCTGATTTTGGATAGTGCCATTTTGCCCTGCACGGTGGCACGTGAACAGTTCACAAAAGTAGCCGTTTCCGAAATGCTTCCAACCTTGGCCCGAAAGCCAAATAATCATGCCTGTTCAAAATCATCTGTTTTGGACGTCGGATAAATCGCTACGTTTCTGCATTACGCCAACGATGCCCTGGGACATCCTTTATACACACTCCACTGCAATGTGCTGCCACCTGCCTTTTGTGATTGGTTATTTCACGTTGACGTCGAAAGTAGGTGGTGGTCACATTAATGGGACTGATTGTGTATAATAATGCACGCTTATATGAACAGACTTTTAAATCTTAATCATTTAAATAATCGAAGAAAATTTGTTATCTGCTGTAATAAAAAGATTTAGGAAGTTTGAAAAGTTGGGATTACTGACAGTGAATTATCTGGCCCTTCTATAAACAGTGTGCTATAGAAATTAATTATGAAAATTCACTTTATGAAGTTGGATTGTCATGGAAATCAGATAAGAAATATCTTGTAAACTATAACAAAATGAACGCAGACAAGCGATTTCTGAAAAACAGCTACAAAGAAATTCAGAACGATACCAATCGTATCAGGCGGTTTTGCTAGATTATGTGCTACAGATAGTCTTCGACATTTGTGTTACAGATCAAATAACATTTTATTTACCGCACAGAGAAGTAATTCGCAACAATCTATCTTCAAGTTAATTTTGTTTGTGACGTATCCTCTCATGATATAAACGAACTTTCCTTGAACGGCTGTCTATAATGGATCCAATTTGTATCCAGATATTTTTTATCTTCTGTTAAGATTTAAATTTGTCCACGAAATCTTTACTGCTGATATAAAACTGGAATTTTTACAGATGGATGTAGACAAAAGAAACGTCGATACATCGCGGTTTCTGTTTACTGGCAGCACGGCAGATGAATCTAAATCACCTCAAATTTATAGATTCACTCGAGTGTTATTTGGAGTGAACTATGGTCTTTGCTTTGGCTATGAGCCTCACACATCACTTGAGAGAAAATATGAAAAACCCTATCTTGAAAAGATGTGAATTCCTGAATAAATTTTTTTTAAATGTAAAATTTAATCATGATTTCCTTTTTCTATTTAATATTTCTGATTTAAAAGAGTTTCTAGCTTCATCTTTTTATATTTATATGTTCCATTAAATATTTTCCTCTTTATTTTAGCAATGATAGAAAAAAGTGCAATGCAAGGCCTTGCTGATTTTGCTACAGATTTGGGTAAGAGATCTGCTTATATCTATTCTATAAAAATATATTTTTATAAGAGTAGATTAAAAATCAAATTTGTTAAATTTGCATATTTCATTTAAAAATACTTTCTTGTTCATAAATGCCATTTTATTTCTTAATTAAATTCAATTTCATGATATTTTTAAAAGTAGAAAAAAAATTCATGATATCATAATCTTAAAAGATAATTTATTGAAGAAAGCGACAATTTTTCATCATTTTGTTACAAAGTATTTATTTGTATATGATTGAATTCTTAATGACAAACCTTTTATTTGTTTGAAAAATGTGAAATTTCTATTAAATTTGAAATTTAATTTTTCTTTATACATAAGAGTTAAGAACCTTATAATATAAAAAGACTTACCTGAATAATTTATCTGCTCCTCTCTCTTATAAAGAAAAAAAAGTGGAAGAATAAATTATGAATGCAGAATTTAAGAAACAACAGAACAAAAAAAGAATATTTAAATGATTGATTTATTTTAGGAATAAATTATCATTATTATTAGAATTGGAATTGATGTAAACTTTAATTTATTGTGCTGATAGTGTAATTTTATATTTCTACTAAAAGTTTTAGGAAATCCAAAACTATATTTAAAAATGTTATAATTGTTTAGTCCAGATAATTTAAAGATTATATTGTATAAAGTTAATTAGTGCATTGTATGAATTAAAATTATGTATAGATTTCATATATTATATGGTTATTAATTTATTTTTATAGCAAGTGCGCTTCATAAAGAAGCTGAAATTTCTAGTCAACAAATCACAAGCAAGAAACCTCGCAGGCGGAAACGCATGAAGTTTGATCCAATTAAATGTGAAACTTTGAAAGACACACCTAGAATTCTACAAAGACCCCCAACAGTAAGGAATATAGGTAAAGGAAATAGTGTTTCAAACATTCTTATTTACTCTTTGTTTTTTGAAATTTATTTTTTCGTTATATTTAAGAAGCAATGAACACATAATAGAAAAACTTACTTGAATAAATACCTATTTCCCTCTCTTATAAAGAAAAAGATGAATCAGAAATTATAAATGTAAAATTCAAGAAACAACTCAAGTAGAAAAAAATATTGAGTGACTTGTATATTTTAGAAATAAATTATCTGAGCTTGTTGAAATTGGTATAAAACTTAATTTATTGGGCCAATAGTGTGAATTTTTATTATTATTTTTTGTGTGTGTGTGTTTATGAAAAATTATATATATATATATATATTTTTATGTCTAGGTTCATCAATTTCTGGTATGGACTTAGCTTCTTTAGGGTCAACTCCAGATATTGTTATCCGTGTCATTCTTGTTACGTAAGCGTTTTTTTAGTGTTCTATTTGTCTATAATAATATAATTCATAAATTTTCTACTTTTTTTTATAAAAGATTGCTCAATTTATCATAAATTACAATGTATTCATTGCTCAAATAAAAAAATCTAACAATATTTATCTCATTCAGTTTGTGTTTCTTATTGCCATTTTATTACCGATACCATAAAAATAATTTTCGATTTTATCCAAAGGTTGTACTTATTACAATCAATACCTTTAATATACACATAATTACTTTAATCTTTGTAAATATTTGTAGTGCAAATATACTTAATGTTGGTTTCTAATATTCATTTTTCAGGTTAGTAATTCTCCTATTTCTGAATATGTTATTATTTTACAAGTTATGGTCACTGGAAGATCAAAGTTCAAAACAAGAACCACCTGCAGCCTTGGAATATACTGACAAGTAAATATCACTTTTATTAATCTTATGATAAATTTTCTTTTCTATGAAATTTATTTAGTAGCACATATTTCAAAAGCCATTGTCACATAAAAATTTGTATAACTTGCACATAAAATAGTAAAAATTTAAAAATTATTTTTTAAAGTTACAAAAGATATATTTATTTTATACCCATTTCTTGTCTAACATCGATAAATAAACTTGTGGTGCACTTTAAATACTGCCTTTTTATAAATGTGTTATAAGATAATTAGAATAAGAAAATATTTTAAGAGGCACATTAAAAAAAAAAAAAAAAAAGTATTCTAAATGGAAACAGTAGTCAAATTGTATTGACCCAGTGATAGACATCTATCTATTATGTACAAATGTTCAATCTACTGTTAGCCTTCATTTGACATTGAGTTGCAATGTCTGCATAATACAATGTCCCTCCAAATTTAGAATAGGTAGAAATATAAAACTTTTGAATTGACAAAAAAAAAAATAGCTTTTATTTTCTGAAAAAATTCATTTTAAATATTTTTTATTTTATTTTTATGATAAAATTGAGTTTTTTGAGTAATATAAACACATATAGTGATGAAATATAGAGTGCAATGAACATATCAGTTATAGACTCCTAAGTAATTAAAAAACCACTGGAACATCATAATTTTGAATAATGATTACACATGTAACATAGCATTTAAAAAAATATATCAAAAAATAAAATTAAAGCAAGAGAGCATATTAGCTAGGCAAATAAAGGAAATTAAAAATGGAAATTAAATCACCCTTCCCATTCTCCTCCTTTTTTTTTTTTTAAAAAAAAAGTTTGTCTACAAAAAGTTTTTAAAGTTAAAATATTAGTAGACAAACTTTTTTCCCCCTAAAAAAATAGCTTCTAATATCTGAATGCTCTTTATTACGAGTTGTGATGCATGATAGGGCCATTGTATGTAAAATAATATTGTAGAATAATAATATTTTTATGTAACTTTATTGTGAGAAGAATAAGTAATCAGGATATTTAATAATTTCATTCATACTTATTTTATTAGATTAGGGAAAATAACTCAATATTATTTTATCTTTCTTTTGATTTAACCTGTTATCTTTAAATTCTTTTGGTTATATACCTTTTATCTACAACTTTTATTTAAAAGGCATTTGAAATTCATTAACATATTGGACATTCTATAAATGTTTTATTATTAATTATTTTTTAAATAATTAATTAGATAATTATTTCTTTGTATAGCCCTGCCAGTCTCACCAAAAGAAGACTACCTACATTTACTTCATAAACAAGATGCATTACATAGAGCAGAAACTGCAAGATGGAGAGATGCTCTCTCAGAAGTCATAAAACTCATTCATTTGGTTATTTCTTTTACTTTTCTCGTCATATTTTTTTTTTTTTATATCATGCATCTATGTTTTTATTAATTGGGTATGAGGAAAAGTTTTACTTCATCAAGTATAAAATGTTCTTTAAAAATATTGAAATTAATTAAAATTATAATGCACTAATTTAATAAAATAATTTAATGTTTGTTATAAAAGGAAAATAAAGACATTAATGCTTGTATCTAATATGCAAACTCACCAATTTTGTAGAATGTTTTTTTTTTCTTGTTGGCTTTATATTAATTACAAAACACTATATTTACTGTAGCATGATCAATAGATCATCTTTAACATTATTAGTAGTATTGACCCTGTCCATTTATAAATAGATATCTACTAATAAATGGATAGGGTCTTATATTATATTACAGATATATAAAATTCAGTATTTGCAAAAAAATTACTTTGAAAAAAAAGCAATTAAATTCTAACATACAAACAAATTAAATTCTAACAAAACATGTGTAACTAGAAAGAAATATAGTATAGAAAATATCAATAATTAATTGTTTAATTAGTAACTTTCAGCTGAAAGCAGATTTTTGAAATGTATGATGCAATTAATTATTAATTAAATGCTATTTTTGCAAAAAGCTGAATATATATGAGAAAAATTATTTGTTTTGAGGGATAAAATAATATCATTTAATTACTTTTTCCAATGGGATTGCAAAATGTTATATTACTATGACATATATCTTCAAGCACTTTATTTTATTTATTTATTTTTTGTCAAATCTGTAAATGAATGTACTGATTACAACAGATGTATTAACACACACAAATATTATTTTTATCATTGCTATGTTACTCTCCTGCACTTTTAAAAATTTGATAACAATTTTAATGTTTAGTACTATTAAATTTTCTTGCATATTTTTTTAAATTTGTGATTAGTTTGACAAGTTTAGCGTTGATATTAACTTGTGCTAATATTTTTACGATAAAATGTTACTATATTTTTTTAATATTGTTATTATCAAAATAAATTTGGTTTGCAATTATTTAAAAAATATCAAGCCTTTCAATCATTGCATTAATACTAATTGACACTGCTAGTTGTGGAATTTTATGGTTATTTCAAAATAAGTTATTTTTGCATTTATTTGGAATTTTTTTTTTTTTTTAGTTTTATTTGAAACTCATACATAAAAAGATTTTAGTATATTATATTATCTCTTCATCTAAAACTAAACATCATTCTGCATGTAAAATATAATCTAATAATGGTATAGAAAGGGTTTTATCAATATATTTTTAATATTTAGTTTCAGGAAATAACTTGATTAAACTGTTTGTTTGTTTCTATTTCTCATTCATTTATTACTCAAATTTAATATTATTCTCATATTTATTTTATTAAATAATGTTAATATCTTTTTTTGAAAATATTTATCTTATTTTAATAAAAATTGTATTATACCAGCTATATTTCAGAATAAAAATGTTATAAACAATATTGCATAAAGTAGGGTTGGAAATATCTCATCATTATATATCATTAAGTCATAAATTGATGAACTGCAACATATTGATGGTAATATATGTGAAAAAAATATTAAAGTTTATTCATATATAGAACTTTACTTTTCTTAAGCACTACAGCCTGTTATTGGCCAAGGGCAAAATTTCTTCCGTCTGACCTTATCTAGTGCAATAATCCTCTATGAGTTAGCTTCAATTAACTTTAGATCCTTTTCAACATCATCAGTCCACCTAGTTGGCGATCTTCTTTACCTTATTCCCTCATTTCTTGAAAAGTTATTTTTTTGGTTGGAAATGTGTCATCACATCTAAACATCTGGTCCAGCCATCTGATATGAAATGCCTTTACAATTCTCACAATATCAGTTTTGCTATATTTTTTTTATATATTTCATGATTATAAAGAATTCGTCAACATGTTATTTTATTGTATTGGACCAAAGGTTTTTCTTAGAATTTTTTTTTTTCTTTCAAATATTGATAACAGATCTTCTGCTTTGTTAACTGTCCAATATTCATATTCGTTAAAGGCAACAGGCTTTAGCTTTATTTTAAGTTTTGTGTAGATTTAATTTTATTTTTATACTGATTAATTTTTGATTTAAGTTTATTTCTAAGTCCATAGAAACATCTATTAGCCATAAAAATCCTATTATTTATTTCAATATTTATGTCATTGCAGCTTGAGATTGTTATTCCAAGATATTTAAATTGTTTTATTGATTTGAATGTATAACTATTTATCCTCAAAGAGGATATATCTGTAGTTTTATTAGTTACGATCATTAATTTAGTTTTATATAAACTTTAATGATATTTTATTTCTATTGTTTTGTTTATTTTCAAACTAACTGGCCTTATTGCTTGAAATGCTTATAATTTTTATGAATTATGATAAATCATAAGTTTAAAAATGAAAATTTAATTTCATAAGCTATACAAATATTAGTATTGTCTGACCACCCCTTCGTATGTAAAAATTGGCAAGCAGCTAAATTGAGCTGTTTCAAAAAGAGTGGCATTATTGGGAAGAAAATATCTTTTAAATAAAATTTTAATTACAATAAAATGAATTTTAATTTTAATAATTAAAATTTTAGATTATAAATTCCACACAAACTATGACACTTTTTGTCTTTTTAAGCAGCTTTGGACCGCTTTTGTCTGACTAGCACCCTAGCAATTCCATTCGTCTATTTCCACCATTAAACCAGATGCTTATCATTCCATGTTTTAGTCAAGCAATACTTTTGTTGAGATATATAATATGCACAGAAGATTAAAGTACAATAATTATGTATTACTGGAGCAACTAATCATTTTTTTACTTTCATATAATAAAGTTAACAGATGCTGAAAGAAATATATTTAATAACATTTAACTAATTTTAATTTTTTAACTGGTGTTTGACATTTGATCATTGTGCATATTTACAAAGATTTAATAATCACACAAATGCTATGCATTAAAATTATTTAGAATGGGGATAGATATAATATTGATTATTTTTCATTATTTTATAATATAATAATCTTCATGTAATATTCACCTATTCATCAGTTTTTGTCTTTAAACTGGATGCTTACCATTCAACTCTATTTGGGAGTGAACTATATATCAAATAATTATCCAGACTTAATAGTAAATTATCCTTTTTTTTTTTTATATTTTAGATTGAAAAGTCTCTCTCCGAACTTAAAAGTAGTATTGACACATACAGCAGTACATCCATTCTTAAAGCCATCGCCCTCCGAATGTCCCAAAATTCTGAAGACCCTCCACTAACTGTTGTTGAAGAAGAGCAGGTGCTAGAAACTAGGGCAGAAGGATGAAAGTAACTCTCCAGATAATCAAGAGTGTCTTAGCATATTGTGTTATAATATAGATATGGAAATTATATGCATTGATGTAAGTTGTATCAATTTCTCAATGCTACTGTTGTATTTTTCATAGACTATTTATTTAAGAAACTCCACTGCAGAATACTGTTAACTGGAAAAGATTAAATTTCTAAAGATGTATCAATCGCGATTAAAAGGGGAACATGAATTATTATACTGGTCATTGTTAGTTTTAATTGTTAAAAGTCTCTAGTTTTGAAATCAAAATGTCATAGAATGTTCATTTCTTTTATATAACACCTTTCATCAAACAAGATTTTGAAATAGATAAAGAATCCATCATTATATTCTGTAGTTTATTGTTATTTCATATGAACCATATTATTATTCTCTGCCTACATTGATGCAGACCTTTATGGAATAGATATTAGTATGTTTTAATTATATTAAACAGGACTTTGTTGTGTCTACTGAACTATTGGAATAAATAAATTTAAAAAAAAACAATTATTAAATATTCTATATTCTGTCAAACATGTATCATTAAAAGTGCGATGGCTCTTTTAAAAAGAAAAAGCTTTGAAATTGAGATTGTGCGAGAGATTATATTATTTGAATCATCATCATTTTGCGATCCAAGATTTGCATAATGTTCTTTTCTTGTTTTAGTGTTAAAGATTCACATTTGTGATAAATTTATTGTTCTACAAACTGATTATTAAAATAATATTCTGAAAATTGTAAAATTGACATTTTTACATTTATATTACGTATTTATTATAAATTTTACATATTATGTTTATAAAAAACAAAATCATGAAAAATCTCTTAATTTCGAGTATTTTATTTTAAAATTTTTAGTGACTGTCATCTGCCCAAAAGTGATTTGAATAAAATACTTAGAAATGTGTTGCCATACAGTTAAATGGAACTATCATACAGTTCGTTCACATTTGTATTAAATTTGTTGTTATACAACCTGCATATTAAAATAATACTGGGAAAATTATAAATTTGACACTTTTACATTTATATTACATATTTATTATAAATTTTACATATTATGCTTATAAAACAAAATCATGAAAAATATCTCCATTTCGAAGTATTTTATTTAAAGAATTTTAGTGATTGTCATCTGCCCAAAAGTGATTTGAATAAAAATGTGTTGTCATACAGTTCCTTGTTTTTATATTTATAAAAGTAGAAACTGTATTAATATGTTACTGAATTGAGATTAATTGTTATAATTTTATTGATATTTTCTTCAATTTAGATGAAAAAGTATTTTTAATTGTGACTGAAACTCTATTTTTAAATAACACTATTCATTTCTATAACTTAGAAATGTAATGCATAATCTTGTTGAAAATGAGAAATAATTATTATCAAGTTAAATGAGTGAGCTTATGTATGAAGAATGAATATATTGACTAATTTAATTATTTTGATCTAACTATATCTCTATATATATCTAAGAATAAAGCAGTATTCCCATTAGTGTTTAACATAATTATTTACTAATTTTTGGTGAAAAAATCCAATTCATAGGAAAATAACATTAAAAAATTTTATTTAATGCTTGAAGAGAGTAAATTTCTAGATTGAGTTGTTATATTATTTGAAATTAATTTGTAATGTAAGTGTTCTTCCAATAACTTTATAGTAATCTAGTCAGCTGAGATTACTGTTCAGCTATATTTAAATTTGTTTAATGAACAAATGAAAATAGGAATTATAGACATTTATTTAACCATTTGTAAAAAAAAACATAACCATTAAAAGCAGAATTAAATGTATTTAGTGCAATTGTAAATTGCTATTCTTTTTGTATAATGAGTAATTTTGTTTTAATGTTAACAATATTTATTTTGTTAATAAATTTCTAAATATTAAAGGGTTTTGTTTTTTAATTTTATGCTTAAACCTAAGAGTATGTCTTTTTTAATTTTCTGTTTTTAAATTAAGTATTTACAACTAGCAATTATGTTAAATATTGGTTTATAGATTTTTCGAACTTTGGAAGTTATTGACATTTTCTTTCTATTCACCAGAATAAACAGTGGATTCGAACAATAAAATATAACAATTGTTTATGAGGAACATTATTATTATTATTGACAACCCCTTGTATTACTCAATATTTGAATCATAAAAAATTTGCCCATGTGATAAAGCCTTTAATGTACATTTTTTTTCCTTGTCTTTTATGTATGCTTTTTATTTATTTAATTTAATATTTTGATGATCTTAATGAATTTTTTTTTGGTAATGTTTGGATTAAGAATTATTATTTTTTCTTTGAATATAAAAAAAAAGACAATGAAACAGATACATATGGTGGTTAGTTAAATTCAAAGGGCATTATTGTACCTGAAATATCTTTACTTAGTTCCTTGTTTTCCGCTGTACATTCCTTAAAGTATTTATATTTAAATTGCAGTTGTTAGATTTAGCACTGCTGTAAGCTCATGAGCTTTTGTTCTGTCTTTTTTTGTTTTTGTTTCTGTATCTTATGTTAAATATGTTGACAACTTTTCTTTTGATTGAATATGTTTTGAGAGTATGTATTTAACATGGCATGGGAATTATTTTGACAATGAAAAATGTGGAAATGTTTGTATGATTTATTAGTTTTTAAAAGGTGTCACAATTTTGATGGTTATATCAATTAAACATAAGAAAGCTCAGCCTATTAAGTTTTTGTATTATGTTCACAATTTAATAATAAGATGTGTTATTAGCCTAAATAATGATCGAAAAAGCCAAAGAATATTTAAATACACATTTATGTGTGTAAAGCAGTTTGATAGAGTATCTTCTCATATTATTAGGGCTAATAGACAAATACTATAAAGTTGTATATTTTATGATATTTTACTAATAATATAGAGCATTTTTCAAAATTCTTTTAGCTAAAATTTTATTGAATTATTAGATATGCAATTTTATATTTAACATACAATAAACTACTTTATTATGATTCCATCAAACCATATTAAAAATTATATTATTAAAACTTATTTGTAAAATAATTTTTTAATGTTTTTTTTTTTTTTTAATGTGTGATTTGAAGTTAAACAAATGTGCAATTTAATTTATATTATTATATAATAATTGTTCCGACTTTCTAATTTCAATGTAGATCACTCTTTTTATATATTTTAATTCTTTTTTATATCTATAATTTTCTTTGTATGAAACAGCAGAATTGCAAATATTTTATTTTTTTTAAAATAATTCTCAAAAGATATTTCTCATAGTGTTACTTTTCGATCTATGTACTTAACTTTGTAAAAGTATCTTAACAACTTGCATTTATTTGTAAGGTTTAAGAAAGAATTCTTGCAATATTTTTATTTTTACAATTTTTTGTTGTTTTGTTCCCTTTTTTTTTTTTTACAGTTGTTACATGAAAAAAAGTATTAATAAATAAATAGCAGATGGCAGCTGAAAAAAAAAAATTATTAATTTCTAGTTAATGACAATCGTCTTAATATCGTTTAGTTGCTTCTTTTCAACTTAAAATACATAAGCACATAAAAAAAAAAAAAAATGAAATTTACATATTTTTCTGAGATATTTCTTTCTTTCTTTTGTGATATATTGTTAAATTTTAGATTTGATTAAAGAATTAAAAAATTCCATTTCATGTGTTGTTTCTTTTTTCTGATTTTTTATAATACATAAAGAAAAATATTTTTATACGAACATACCAAATAAAATAGCTCAAGTATTTGTAAAAAATTATAATGATTAAATACAAGTAGTAATAATAGAATTGGGTTCTTTTATATAGTTGTAGATTTTTTTTTCTTGTATTGGTAAGCAGTCCATTTAGATTCTATCAAAAAACGTAATGGTTTTGATATTTTATTTTTAACTTTAAAAATAGTGAGAAAAATTCATGACTATTAAATTAAACTATAATTATTTTATTAAACTGTATTAATTTGTTTTTGTTTGTGTGAATGTTTTACTAAAAATAAGATCCAAATATCTATTTACAGTGAAAAAGTAGCTATAATTTGACTTACATTCATTTGTCTCACCTAGTAGTAATAAAATCAAGAAAATTAAGCTCTTTTTTTATTTTATAGTTTAGAAATGTATATCGTTTATTGGACAAACTTTCCTTTTTACATTATTTGTAATATAATTGACTTCCACATACAAACACGAAAAGAAAAAAAGATTTTTAGAAGTTTTATTCTTTAGTCTTCAAAACAGAAATAAAAGGGAGTAGCAAAATCCATGATTTTCAAAAACTTTTTAACCAATGTAGATTATTTTGATTCTTATAATTTTGAGATTTGTAGGCATTTTTTTTTTATTTAAATTAATTTCTCTGAAAAATGGAGTATAAATATTTCTAATGCATTAATTATAGATCAGAAGCCCATGTTTCGATAAATTAAGATTGGAAATTAATTTTATATTTTAATACTAACTTGGTAAGTCTAATATTTCATTTAATTTTTAATTTGGTTTAATTAATTTTTAATTTGGTAACTATTCATATTATATGAATTATTTTAACTTGCATTGTGGGGATTGAATAAGTGCACATTCCTCACTGTCTTTCCCCCCTCTCGTTTTTCATTCAGAAAATAGTTTATATTTAAAAACATCAATAGAAATTAAACTTTAAGCATTTGATTTTGTTTCAAGTAAATATGATTAGTAATGTTTTTATTATAAAAATAATGCGATATTTTTTACTTACTTTATTTTTATTAAAATTCACTTTAGAGCATTATTTAAAAATTTACATTTGTGTTCTTTTTACATATACGAAATAAAATCCAGAAAACCGTTGTAAAAATCAGAATATTGAATATGTGCGAAAGAAAATCCCAAAATAATTTCGAATTGTATTTAAAATCAGGCTTCTGTAATATGGTAATCGCTATTAAATGATAATTATTTGCTATCTAAACAGTTATTTGCAATAATCGTTTGAAATATCTCATCTGATATACAATACCTATTGTTATCGGATTTAAAAAAACAGTGTCAATAATAGTTTTAGCTACACAAATTGAATGTCATTTTCCTTAGTCCTTAAAGTTATAGATCCGAAGACCACTTTGATATGCACAGACATGTAGAAAATCAAAATGCGATTTTATATTGATGAAAACAATATAAAAAAATCAACAACAGATGGCACTGCATACCTAATTTTAGTGCTTGCAAAAGAAACAATGGTTTTTCTATGGAAACGAAAAACGTGCATATTCAATAAATTAAAAAATTTCTCATTTTTTAATGAATATTTTCCATAATGAATAGAGAAAATAATAATATCATTCAAACAACAATATTTAACGATATTAGTTTTCTACCATAATAGGGAGGTCGGTTGCATGCAGCCAATTAAAGGAGTTCCTTTTTTAAAAAAAAAAATTGTTATTTATGCAACGTTTTAAAAAATGACCTCTTAAAATCAGCATTTTCCACTTTTTAAATATAATTATTCGTAGTATAGAATGGCATCATTATACGTAAAAAGGTGATTTTTATAAGCTCTTTTAAATTTATTTTTATGTATAAATAGTTTTTAAATTTCAATCTTGAGATTAATTTAAAATTGCAATTTTTCCCCATATTAATGCTTTTTTATCTCAACTTATCCGAATGCTGGCAACACAAAAGAGACGCTGTGATAATGATTCGAAAATCGTAATCAAACAACTTTGACAGTCTTTCAAATTTGATAGATTTTTAAAATGGAAGGTCGTATGTTTAAGTTATCTACTAAGTTTGTAGCACAAAAAAAAAAAATAAATATTTGAACTACTAAGTTAATACTTAATTACTAAGTTAAGCAGAGCGAGATGAAAATGATTCGAATGAAATTTACTTAATAATAATAAAAATAAAAATAAAAAAAACCCTGCCATTATAAAATGTCTCTGAAATAATGGAAGTTGGCCAGTTTCTTAGAATAAAGTAGGGATTGGAAAACAGGTCATTAAACGTATGAGATGCCTAGAACTACAATCCCAGGAATTAGCTGCTATAATTTATGGCATTAAAATTTTTAATGGCTTTCTTTTTTTTATATATTAAGTGTTTGAAAGTGAATTTATGACAGAAGAGATACCAAGAAGTCAGGTGTGCTGTTTACATGGAATATTAATGCTGTGAATTTGCAAGCTTTGAAATGGCGTTTATTTTTAATTGAAAAAATCACTGCTTCGAATTACTATTCGGGTTGAAAAGTACATTTCCATGTTTCGTACCATTGAGTGATTTTATGAAAAGCAATTTGAAGATTAAAGAGAACTTTTTTTCTACACTATTGTCACTGCAAAATAAGAAAATAGAAAGTTTTTACATACCGTATTTTTATCGTCCGATATTTTTCTCCCTCGCGTGAATGCTCATAGGAAATTGCGCATGCGTATCTGTAATAATGTTTCCTATGAGCACGCGCGCTAGGGAGAAAAAAATATGGGACAATAAAATACGGTATTCAAAAACTCTCTAATATCATCTGCATTTAATAAGCGTTCGGTACGAGCTGGGATGATGTCAAAAACTATTACACATGTAAATTGTGAATAGGAAAGCACTGAGTACACTAACGTGTTGCACTCCGCGAATGGAAAATAATTTCATCAAAACAAATTTTCTCCATTTGATATAAAATTTCTATTGTTAATGAAATTAAAAATCTATTTTGCTGCGGTGCCCCTTATGCCTACCTGTAAGATTTTATATGTTAATCCGTCTCTCCACACTGAATAGCAGGCTGAAGATATATCTAATTAAAAGAAAAACAAAATAGTTCTTTGGATTTTTAGCTTTGATGATCTTGCGATGAAAGAGTGACAATGAATACATAAAATCCTTCAAAAGAATAAAGCCTGAATGACAATGATTCACTTTGTCGGGAACTGAAAAATGAACGATTCTCTTTAGTACTATGCTTTCAAAAATTTTATTTAAAACAGAAGTTAAGGCAATTGGTCGATACGAGGTAATGGAGATGCTGCCTTAGTTTGGTTTAAATATTAGAACGATTTATGCACTGAACCCCTTGTAGGATATTGCCGGTGAGCCAAATACCATCAAAAATGTGAAATGATCGGGAAGAATCTTATTTAATTTAGCTGGTATCTCGCCACTGCCTGGGGAAGTGTTACGAGCAACGCGTATAGCCCCTTGCAATTCACTGAATATAAAGGGCCTATTGTAACTGTAAGAAATCATCTGAAATATCAAAAGGAATAAATTGCTGATCGGAGGATTTATTGAAATGAGATACAAAACGTTTGCTTGTTGATTCGTACCTGTCGATTACTACATTAGTATTAGTGCGAATGATTACTTCCGAGGTGTATAGTTTTGATATTTTTGTAAATTTTCTATTATATCTAGTAGAAGCACAAGTTGAATCTCAATTTGTTGATGTTATTGTTATCTATGGATTTATTAGAATTTTATCCATATAAACTTAGCCACTTACCGTAGAAAAACAACGGCATATAAACAAATAAAAATTTCAAAAGAAAAAAAGACCAGACATTCTTAATGAAAACGATCAAAAGGCCTTAAAAACAGTTGAAAACAAGTTAAATACAGTCATTTTCCGGGCAAGTAGGATCCCAATATTTTCTTTTAAGATGTGATGTGAAACGACGAAGTTTGGCAAAAAATACTTTTGTATATGACCCAAAGGTTGCGACAAAGTTGAATAAGCACTTTATTACAAAAGTTTTCTTTTATGTAGAAAAAAATTTATTACACTGTGTGTTCCATCAAGGAAGTGCCAGCTGAAGAGAGATTCTGTAGTTTTCTTATCATGATTTAAAGCTTCGAACAGAAAATACTGTAAATTGTAATATGACTCAAATGTTTGCTTGGCATTCTGTTGTTCAAGAAGAAAAAAAGAAGAACTTTAAGCTGCATAATGGTCCATCTACAAATTTTTTTATTGTTTAATTGAAAGGATAACTGAATCTGCTAATGATCACTGTCGAAAGGATTTGAGGGAACGAAGAAAGATAAATTTGGGTGGATATCCGCACTGGCGAGGAGATATCAACGAGAGATGAATAAGATGGAATGATATAAGTTGGTGTGCTTAAAATGTTTGAATTATTATTGAGTATTCAATTGATAGGAGTTTCAGAAATAGTATTTGAAGAAGATGTACCACGGATAGGATGTTAAGAAATCCCAGAAATTAAAATCCCCAAAATAATGCAGGTGGAAGAAATTTGCGGAGGAACTGGTCTTTGGGAGCATAAATATTTGCAATAGTAAACGTTTATGACGAACATAGATTGTGATGGCCTTTATTTCATTTTCTGATAGCGGAAGGTTAAGAAGATTTGGAGTAGGGCAAGGAATAGCGCAAACAATTGCAATTTAAAGCCTTCCTCTTCGTGAATTATCTGGCCCATATATTCTATAATTGTCAGGTAGATGGAACTTATCTTCGGAATTAAAGAAGGTTTTTATTTACAAAAAATTTGAATTGAAGAAAAAAAATTGGAGTAAAAAAAAAAAAAAAAAAAAACACTTTTTTCTCTGATGCTGCGAGCATTCCATTGCAAAATGTGTAATGTGGGATAGAATATAAAAACAAAATTAAAATGACATCTGAATAAATAAATAAATAACATAATTCACAAGTTTAGTGCTCTTGACAGATTTATGTCGTTTGACATGTTGACAGAACCTTGCTTTGGTTCGACTAAAATACTAAAGAGATTGAATCTTAGAAGAAATCACCATCTCGTTTCCATTGTTTTAATCTTTTTGTGTGTGTGTGTTTGTTGCTGCAACATTAATTAATGACAAATGTTAAACAGCTTGTGTCACCATTTTAAAAGAGGCAGACACATGTTGTGTTATAGATGCTACGGATTCCTGTAAGGATTTAGCCTGTAGTCCAAATGTTTCTTTAATGGGTGTTTTTTTCTGCGTGCTCCTGAAATAGTGCAGTAATTTGTTTAATAATATAAGCAGGCACGCTATTGGCGGGTTATCGTACACTGGTTGAGTACAATGCGTCATTTTTTGGATGGTACAGTCGACGAGCTTTGATGAATCAAAACCGGTTCAAATTCATAAATTTTTCTTCTTGTTTACTTTTGATGCATTCCGCTGGTAGCCTTTATGTGAGCCGCCGCATAACAGGCATTTATATGCTTGTGAAGTGCAAGCCATAGCAGGATAATGTCCCGTGCAGTTTTGCTGCGGGCAGTGTTGTACATTTATTAGATAGATGCGTTTATGCGAAGCAATTACGACATAGGCGGGGATTGTCTATAAAAAGAGAAACTTTCGTGTAAGCCACAGTTTGATGTATTCCGACAGAAAAGTACCGTATATTGAAATTAGAACTGGATCTATTGCCATGATTAAGATAGGGTTTTGAAATCTTTGTAACTCGCCAATATGAAAGTCAATTTCTCCCTCAGGCCTTAAAGCTAGACACGTTTGCAGGAATATTTTTCAATAAGATATGCGTTGTGATGTTTTTCTTTCTGAAAGGAAGTTGTAATAGTAATTCCCATTATGCTTTAAGCAAGGTCTCGAGCTGTACCCAAGTACCATCGATAGTGATGATGAGTAATCTGTAATTGTGCTATATATTTTAAGATTGTTAGTTTGGAAGACAAGTTGTCCTTAAGAAGTCGGGGAGTTTTAAGAACTGTACCTCTCGTAACCTGATAAATTATTGTAAAAGAATTTGTTCCCTTCTGTGAAGCTACATCTAGATTTGCTAATATGTCATACTGCCTAGTAAAATGCATATCGAATGTAGCTGGAAATGCAATAATAGCCATGTCCTCCATCATGAATTGAAAAACTACTTTATCGAATTCGCAAATTTTTACATGGACACACAATAAAATAAAAAAATCATGGAAAAATACTAAGAATTGTAAAAAAAAAGGTCCTTACCTGAATCCACGAAACATAAAGAAATAAATACAACAAAAGAATAGATACTAAATAGGAAATTAGCAAGCCAACGAATAGTTGAGATAATAGCAGTCAGCCGCATCGTTGGCTACCAAAAAAGCTTCCTCGTCATCGATCAAAGATCCGGCTCATTCTTGTTTAGTAATCATCATACCAGCAAAATCAAGAACGAAAAAAAACCCTGCATTGGAAACTAGAGCAGTCATGCTTGAAGTGAGATATCATCTACAAAATCTGTGCAACAAAAATGTTACTTCAGATACATTTTCTAAGATAAATGAAGTAACTTTGTCTTGAAGTGGACTTAAAAAAAAGCTACATGAGGATTTATGTCAACCTGATGTTTATGGATACATCATTGAATTAGATCTAAAAATTCGCCGCCATCATTTCTAAATTGTAATTTAAAAACAAACAAAAAATGAACTGTGGAAAGAGATCCTGCGATAAGCACCACATTTTCACGTTATCTTTTATATATTACAACTAACGTAACTCCCCATAAATGCATATATTTTCTCATCTCACAAGGTGCTATAATGAAAACTCGATACCAATTTGACTTTCTCAACTTGGTGCAGTGCAGTGTTAATGAGGAATCATTGAGGTACTAATAAGTATGAACCTCTTGTTCAAAAGTTAAATGTATAGAAGCTAATCTAGAGTATGCTTTATGTCAAGTTTGGCTTACGTTTCTATACGACATTTGGCTCCAAGAGGGTAAATTGGCAAGCCTATTTGTAGGAAAGTTGATGGTGAGATTCCAGTGCTTTTCTAACAGAAAGTTTAGCAACACTATCAGAATATTAACTTGATTTTAAAAGCTAGGTTTTAGGTTATGTATACATATGCTCTGAAAAGTTGATGAAAGCTTAAAGATACAAAATGATTTAATTATTTTATTAACATTACCTAAGTGTGCTCAAACTTTTTATCGATGATCCATCAATATGCATTTGGTCCTCATTGTTCCATAAAGTAGTCCTTGTATAAATATATTTAGGCATGGTGTACTGTAACTTGGATAAAACATCAACTAATGAAATTTTTGTCCGTTTTTTCATCAATCTGAAAATCACGGAAAATAATGATGATTTTATTCAAATCTTTTACTGATAAAGTTTAATCAGTTGAATAAATTCATTAGTGACTTTTTTTATGCATTCGGAATCACTTATCTGCTAGGAAAAACATCCCACAAATGGAAATATAAAAGTATCTAGAACTCTAAATGAACTGCTGAGCTTTTTAAATCTAATTTGATAATTAGCACTGATAAATTGAACATCAACTACAGAGAAATTGTCACGCGGTAGAAATACAGATATCATTAACCGACAGATATGACCCGATGTTGCCCAGTTACAGAAGATAAAAAGTTTTTTAATTTGATGCATATTATTAAGAAGAAATATCTGAACAGAATTACAAATTGAGGCCTTAAAACGATCGTCTTGAATAACATAAATTGGCAAACAAACCAATCATTTTTATACCAATAATTTTTTCATCTTTAATCATTATTTATTTTTAAAAATACATTAGTGTGCTAGTTTCGAAAACAAATTAAAAACTAATATTATACATTTTCTGTTGTTTGTTGTTTATCCCCTTGATTTAGAATCCTAAACCAAGTCCAGTAGATCATGTTGCATCAATAGATCGTAAACTGTCCTCCCCTCATTCAACAGTTGCCTCACAGAGGCACCAATACAATCGATGAGATGAGAGAGGGAGACGCGATGGCCGAACAATGACAAAGGGTATAAGTCTTCTCGTCTCCATTGAAGGTCAAACTCTTAGTGTGGCCAGTCCTTAGCTAAAAGCCGTTTGAGCAGGTCTAGGTCAGGAGCACTGCGAGGACATACCAGGATATTTAGCGGCGTACCATGCATGAATTGGTGGCGACCTCAAGAGGTATTCACTCTGGCTAAAGTCATGGAATGAACCTCTGAAGCTAACAGATTGGAAGAAGAAGATTTGGGAAGTTCGCAACCTTCCTAGCGAGCAGATCAGCAATTTCATTTCCATAGATGCCCACATGGGAGGGAATCCACTGCAAGCACACTGATCCGATCTGGTCCAAAACAGCTAGTTTAGAAACTATATCCTGCCCCAATTTGTCCAAGATGCTTGGCCAATCTTTCAAATACTGTATTGAGCTCTTACTATCAGTCAGAATCCAAACATCAGGTACTTTAAAGTCTAAAGCTAGGCTCAGAGCTTCGCTTATAGCAGTTAATTCTGAGCGGAATACTGAGCTGTGGTCCGGGTTTCTAAAACGATATCTAAATTCTCCTGTACTTGTCTTCATAAAAATTCCGCTACCTGTTCTTCCAGAGTCAGATTTGCTTCCATCAGTGTAAATACATTTTCTGCCTTACATTTTATGCAATATTTAAACTTAAGGCACGAGTCAATTAAGACTGGCGCCATCTGATGACGCAAAATTCTAATGGCAATAAACAAATATGATTTTTTATTTAATTAAAAAATAATTGCTAAAATTCTTTCATAATTTTTGACAAAACTTTGGAACGAAATAATAAATTAAGAGAAAAAAAATGAACTTCTACGTGTTGTAGTTTTGAAGTTATGCAAGAACATAAACATATTCATTCATTTTTATATACATAAATGTTAATTACAATACGGAATCCTATACTATAAGTAAAAGTTTAAATATAAAAGTGATCCTATAAATGTGAGGATATTGATCGTTTAACAGAGATCGTCTCCTAATATTAAAAACGTTTATTTATAATTTTGTGTTATTGGGAAATACCAAAGTCAGCAGATTCTGCAAAGTATCTGGCAATATGTATAGTCATTTTTTTCATTTTGTGGTTCATTGCTTTTTATTGATTTGCACAGACATCATTCACCATCTATGAGATATGTAAAAAACTCAATAATCAATAATATTTCACAAAAAAAAAAAAGAACTCATTTTATTATCAATTATTATACTGAATAGAGATCTTTCAAATACTCATTTAGAGCATTTTAATATTGTTTTTAGTATTTTTTTTTAATTTATAGGCAATTTATTCGACTACACAAAAGTATTTTACTGATTCCATGTTTTTACAAGTTGATTCTGATATTGTCCTGTATTGGAAAAATCTAAAACGCAATTTTCTAATAATAATATGTCTCTAATAATAACCTAGAATAATTTAGATAATACATATCTAACAATATTTTTTACTAATGCAGCTGGCAAATACTTAGACTTGTCTTTTTATGCCATAAGCAAGGGCTACACCGACAGTGGATTCCGAACCACTACAAACACCCATGACACCGCCTCGACTTGAGCTAGAAACCTCTGGTACCGACTCCAGAGCGCTAGCCACTCGGCCATCAGGCTCTTTTCTAATAATATAATCATAAAACTTAGCGTATTTATTGTATTTATCGTTTTCAGTGACTGATACAAATAAAGGAAATACCAGGGGCAGATAAAGACTACGATATGCCTGAATATGCAAATCGAAAGTGAAACTACGTTTCAAGTTGAACGGAAAGTAATGAAGAACTTAGATAATTTTGAAAGGAAAGAAAAATTGTTCTGCACATATTGAATCACTAACACAGTCTCCGTCATTTTCCACGACAAATTAACCTTCTTTCGGGCAACGTTTTCATTTCATTTAGGAAGAACATTTATTGATTTCGCAGTGAATTACTCAATCATAGAATTTTCGATCTCCTGTTTATTAATGAAATTATTGTCCTCTAAAAATATTGCAGATGTCTAAACAGATAATAATCTAATGGACTTATGTCTCAACTATAAGGTGGATGAAATAGAATTTTCCATCTGAATTTATTCAACGTCTGTTAATCATTCGTGCGGTGTGAGACTGGAAGTTATTTTGTTGAAGAATCTCACACCATATATTGAACAATACTATACAGATCATACAACGACTAAAGCCCTCTTTAAATTCTCTAATTGTCGACAGCAGATGTTGGTTTGGTCGGACATCTTGTGCTCACTTTAGACTAAATAGACCGGGACATACAGTTTAACGTTTATTCCGAATCACCAACAAACATACATGCCACCGCCAAAATTCGAACCTGAAGCCTTCGGTACCAATGGCCGAGCGTTAGCCAGTTGGCCCTCAGGTCGCAGCAGATGATGGAGATGATAGTTTGGTTATTGTCAAGTAGTTCAATATAAGCCACCTTTTCCATATTCCCCCAAAACAAAGAAAAACCTTCTTTGAATGCATTCCTGGCTTTGGAGTGGGAATAGGTTTTTCTTTAGGGTTAACCATTGTTTTCAAATAACGTTTATATAAAGTATCCACTTTTCATCTCCAGTCAATATATGCTTTAAAAGGATGAGTTTCATTTTCTGATACTAGTGATGTGCAAACTTTTACTAAAGGTTTTGAGCTGAAGCTGTTTTGGAACCTAAACAGCAGCTCATGAAATCTTTCCTATCATATTTAGGTGTTTCACAACTATTATTTGTGCATAGTGAAGTCTACTAACTAGTTCTCTACTTGTTAAACGGGATTTTAATTCCACCAATGCTCTTAACCTTCATCCTCTTCAAGGCTACAATTTCCTTCTTGGAACTTTTTAAAGAAACGTTGAACTTGACTCTCACTTACAAATCCTGAATACACCGAACAAATATTTTGCAGCATTATCAAGGAGTCTACATTCACAAAGTCTGGCATGGCGCATAGGCAACTTTCAGATTCCCTAACTCCTCTGGAAAATGACAATTAAAAAATAAGCTTATTAAGTAAAATTATAAAATAATCGAGCGAAGAATAAAGATCATGTTATTGAGTTGAAAATAATTTTGAAAAAGGAGTGCTAAAATCGATTTCTGGCATTTACATATGGGACTGAAATTTAGGTAAGTTAAAATCTCGCGTTAATTTCCGTTCAACACAATACCATCATTCTCTACAGTAAAACTCACATTTGTTACAGCCATTTTTGATTTTTAGATCTGGTCTAATAGAATTCAGCACCTTTATAGGAGAAATTTGCCCCAAGAAACCATTAACCATGCTTCTGTTTAAGCACTGCAAGAGCACCCCACGCGGCTTTCAGGAGAAATGATCAGTAGACCTTGAGACTCTCACCCGAGAGGAAGTACAGCGCAATCATGATCTTCTACTGAGAAATGTTTAGTTTGTAATCTTTCATCCCGAGAGAAATATATTTAACGCAACTTGTCTGTAAGTTGGCCTGCAGACTTTCACCCGGAGAGATTGTATATT